>CAXKVX010002603.1:0-23477 GCA_964058865.1 Eleocharis quinqueflora
GGTGCTATTAAAAAGGAAATGAACGAAGATACAACCATGACAATTAAAAATGTCAGACATTTAGTTAAAGGAAAATTTCCCTGTGCCGATCCATCATATGCAAAGTTATGGCGAGGCACGGAGTTAGCAATTGCGAAAATATTTGGAACTTGGAAGGGATCATATGCGTTGCTTCCTCGTTGTTTTAATGCCATCCAATCGACGAATCCATCAATGAAGTATGCTATCCTGAGACTCCTACCAATCAACCTGAAGTACGTTATTTCCATGCTGCGGCTTGGGCATGGGGACCATGCATTGAGGCAGTAAAGTACATTCGTCCGGTGATAAGTATCGACGCAGGTTTCTTATCCGGTCGTTATGAGGGAAGATTACTGATGGCTTGCGGGTACGATGCAGAAAATCAATTGATACCATTGGCATTTGCATTGGTGGAGAAGGAAGACCTGGAGAATTGGGGTTGGTTCATGAATAATTGGTTGCGTCGAGAAGTTATCGGACCTGGAAAGATGTGTGTACTATCAGACCGCCACAAGGGAATTAAGGCTGTTTTTTAATATCCCCAATATGGATGGTCCGAGGCAAACGACGAAGCAGTGCACCGATATTGTATGCAACACGTTGCCGAGAACTTGTACTCAAAATTTCCAGACGATAATCTAAAGAAAATATTTAAGCGTGCTGCATCGAAGAAGAAACCTCGTCGATTTAAAGAGTACATGCAATCTATAAAAGCACAATATCCAGGCGCATATGAGTATTTAAAGACGGTTGGAAAAAGACTAGAGAATGATCCAAAAGAGTTTGTGAATCCATCAAAGTGGGCACAACAATACGACAACAGATATCGTTGGGGCATAATGACAAGTAACGGATCTGAATCTTTGAATCGAGTGTTCAAAGCTGTTCGTATGTTGCCGGTTGTGGCTATCGTGGAAGGTACTTGGTACAAGTGCGTGAGTTGGTTTGATGATCGGAGAATCGCATCTAGTGCAACCGTAAGTGAGGGTTTTGTATGGTCTCGTAGTGTTACGAAGAAACTAATTAATAGAGGTGACAAGTCACGACCACATCGAGTAGACCCCTATCAGTCAGAGCAAGGGGATTTTGAAGTTTTGCATCAAGGCGAGACCTTACCGAATGGTGAGTTTGAAAATTTCAAGTATCACGTATTACTCGAAGAGGGAGTTTTTACGCGCTGCACCTGTTTGAAACCAAATCTGACCGACATACCATGTTCGCATGTATTAGCGGTGATAAGGGTCAGACATTTAAACTTATCTCAATTTGTTTCACCTTATTACACTGTTGAGAATATGCATAATATTTGGTCCAGAAGATTCCACCCTTTTTCAAACCAATCTGAATGGCCTGAGTATACAGGACCGACCATCATTCCCAATAGAAAATTGCTTCGTCATGGTCGAAGAAGGCACATTCGTATTCTGATGGTAATGGATAAAATAGAAAGACGAAAAGGCAAGCGCAGAGGACGACCCCTTGGAAGACGACCAAAAGGTATTAAAATAGTTTTATATGTTTATAATACTCATATTGAAGACGACCATCACCTGCTTACATTTTAATATTACAGGAAGTGCTCAATCCAGCAATCAAGGGAGTCAACCTCATAATCGCCATGAGGTATTAACACAATTGGGCTTACATAGTGGAAACCAGCCCAATCGACACTCCTTAGATGTCCAACCAAATCCAAACCCTACCCAAATGCAACCCGCTCGTCACTCGATAAGTGTTCCACCTAGAGATGTCAATGCTTCAACAAGTGCATCAAATCCTTCAATAAGTCAGCCCAATCAATCAAGGCAAACATCAATTACAGGAAGAATTCGAAACTTATTTCGGGCGAAGCACTAGCATAGAATTTATTATATGTGTCTATTCATTATTACCTATTATATTTGTAGAGATGTATGTGGTACTTATTTGTGGTTATTTCATATGTATGGCTTTAAATTATATTTCTAGTGAAATGTCGACATTTCCGATTTTGGTCTTTTATGGAGGTGAAATAATTGAAACTCAATTTGGTGCGGAGTACTCTGGAGGTAAAAAATTAGAACTACAGGGTAAACAATGTAGTACTTTTGAAGGGATTAAAAGTAGCATACATCGGGTTTTAGAATTTCATGAGTATTGCGTTGGTCAAATCCTGTGTCGCGTGGATGATGGAGAAGGGAGTAAATTGCATTTCTATTTGATGGGACTCATTGACGAAAGTTCTTGGAAAATGGCATCTCAGATGTCCATGAATAAAAGGGGAGTTGTTCATTTGTTTGTCAAAACCACTGGCCCACCACCAAGAAATGACGCTCTCGATTTGATTTCACTTAAAGGTATGTGCCCTTTCTCCCACAATTACTCCAATTATATACTGCATTTGATTTACAAGTAATTATTACAAGTTATGTGTTCCATCATATATACAGGTTAAAAATATATGAAAACAAGTAAGTCCATCAACATCAACATCAATTAGAAGTCTCCATGCTTGCTGATCTCGCTGATATCAAGTTCTGTGCTCCATATGCACCGTTTGACCCTGTGCTTTCTTAATTTTCATATAAAAAATTGAGAATCAAAACACATGCATGATACATCATGCATGACGCTTGACATAACATAACTTAACGTAACACACGCTTCATACATCATGCATCATGCTTGACGCTTGACGCTTCATGCATCATGCTTGACGCTTGACGCTTCATGCATCATGCTTGACGCTTGACGCTTCATGCATCATGCTCGACGCTTGACGCTTCATGCATCATGCATGACGCTTGACGCTTCACGCTTCACGCATCATGCATGACGCTTGACGCTTGACGCTTCATGCTTCACGCATCATGCATGACGCTTCATGCATCAGGCATGACGCTTGACACTTCATGCATCATGCATGACGCTTGATGCTTCACACTTCACGCTTCATGCATCATGCATGACGCTTGACATAGCATAAGAAACGTCCGACATAACATAGCATAACATAAGAAACGTCCAACATAACATAGCATAACATCCTAAAAGTCCAACATAACATAGCATAACATTCTAAAAGTCCAACATAACTGGATAAAAGTAACCCAAGTCCCTAACTAAGGATAATTGGACGGGGTGAACTTGGATATCGGTCTGTGCCTCTGACGGTCCTTGTTCCGATGTCCCATAGTTGTATTCCAATTCAGACCATCATCAGCCTTATCGTCGCCGCTCCCGGCCACCTCTGCATCTGATGTTTGCATGTATTCCTGCAAGAAGCAAATTAGAAACTTCTAAATTAGTGCATTTTTTAATAAAAATGTAAGAGGACAAACCTGTGTACGAGGGATCTCCGAGCCTGTCTAGAACTGACTAGTCTGGAAGTCGTAACCCTGTGCACCATCTCCTCCCGGGTACTGACTACTAAATATGTCAAAATCATAACCATGTACATCAGCTCCTCCCTGATACGGACTATTTAATCCTGAATAGTATTCCTGGGTAGAATATGACTGTTTAACATTAGCAAAAAATATTAGAAATTACTTCATTAATATGTCACTAAATATAGAGGTATGATTCACATACCTGGGACTGATCTCCGCCCGGACGCTGACTAGTAGATGCCGTGGGATCACCGTGCGGTCCTAAATATGTCCCGGCCATGCTGGAAACAATCTCGTCATAATCACCCTCATACGTTGACGCCCACGTCGCCTCCTGCTCACGAAAGCCTGGAACCTCAGGCTCGTCTGAGGTGGTGATATCCTCGATTCTTTCAGGCAACCCGGCATCCCTTAGCAGTTTTTCCAGCTTATGCCCCTGACCGACATCATGCAGGCTTTCTCGACATGATAGTAATGTTCTCTTTCCGAAACGCTTCAACCACCTTGTCAGGACCATTGGAATTGCCATGACTGCATCCCTAAATGCCCTCTTGCCCTGCAAGACAAACTTTCGTAAGTAACATAACAAGTGACATAAATTGAGTAGCTATTTGAGTAGTTAAATAACATCATTAACCTGTCGTGTGGCGCACTCAGAATGAGAAACATATGTAAGGCTGCTAGGTGGCTCAGACGGAGGAGGCAGTGGCTGGGTGAGATCATGGGTGGAATCACGCTCTAACTAATTTATCAATTAACCTAACAATAGTAACTACAATCTAACAAATTTATACAAAAGATAAAACTAATTTCTACAAAATTTGTAAATTTCTAAATAAATAAACTAATTTAACAATAATCTAATATTAATATAACAAATTTATCTAAACTAACTAATTTATCAATTAACCTAACAATAGTAACTACAATCTAACAAATTTATACAAAAGATAAAACTAATTTCTACAAAATTTGTAAATTTCTAAATAAATGAACTAATTTGGTGCATTACTAAATTTTTCCAAAATAAAACTATATTTTCCCAAATTTGGTGCATTACTATATTTTTCCAAAATAAAACAATAACTTACATATTTATCTAAACTAACAAATTAATAATTTCTAAAATATTTTTTTTAACAATAATCTACGTAATTTCACAATAAAATAAATTAACAATTAATCTAACAAATTCCTACAAAAAACATTTATCTAACAATTAACTAAAATTTAACCAAGTTAACAATTATCTAACTAATATCTAACAATTTATCTAACATTTACCTAATTTTTAACTAAGTTACAATTATCTAACAATTTTTACCAAAAAACAACACAAATTTGTATGAATTTTTTTAATTTCCGAAAATTAAAAAAATAGAATTTACCTGTTACACAGCAGAGAAATCTCCCTAACTTCGGAAAATAACAGATCTAATCAAACTTAAAAATCTCTCAATTTTTTTGTGAAAGTTTCTCTCAAAATCTTCTCAAATTTTCTCAAAATCTTCTAAAAATCATCAAAGGATTCGGCCAGAGGGAAAAGAAGGAGCTGGGTGCTTAAATTCACACAACTCCGGAATCACAGAGATCACCATAACTCCGGAATCAAGGATTCCGGAGTTACGTGGGCACCCGTGATTTCGGAGTTAAGAGGACAGCGCAGATCCCGGCGTAATGCAAGATTCTCTGATACCGGGGTTATGCGGCTCTCTGTGCTGCCGGAATGGCTAAAATCATGATTTCTGTCCTATTTTTGTCATTTTGATATTTTATTAATTTATTTTGGTTAATTAAAAAAATTTCGGATAAATGATAGTATAGATCATCGAATTCTTCAGAAAACTTTTTTATTTTTCCAAAACCTTGAAAAATAAAATTGCAAGCCCCTCTCCTTCCATGAATTTATGCAGATTTATTATCATTAAATTGGCATCCTAAATATAATATAACAAAAGAGTTCCAACTGATAAACACTAGAGCTGGTGTCAACATTTAGGGAATAAAAATACTCTTTGAATAGGAAGGAATTTGATAAATTGAAAGCTTTTTATACTTTCCCCTGCCAAACAATAGAGGACTGGATATTTTATAGGTTGTCTTATATCACTTGAAAATAAATAATATTTACTTCGTATAAATAATGAAGGGAGCTGATACGTAGATATACCGACGTTATTATGGGTATTGTTTGAGTTATTATGCACAATATTTGAGTTATTATGCATGTTATTTTTTGTACTGAAATAGTTATGCATGTTATTTTTTATACTGAAATAATTGTGCATGCTATTTCAGTTATTATGCACATTATTTTATTAACATGCATAATAATTTTTTCAGTACAAAAATAACATAAAATAACATGCATAATAACTCAAATAATGTGCATAGTAACTCAACTAAATGTGCATAATAAAATCGGTATCGATTGTCAATATCAATATTGGTATCTACGAAATACTTTTTTTTTACAAATGATCATATAAGATAATTTTTTTAAGAATAACTATCATTTCGAACTCCGGAAAAACACCGTAAATCTTGAACCCCTGAAGAGAATATTGAATCCGCCTCTGTAGCTAGATGATGCAAGTTGGATGTTTGGTTGGAGGGTGCATATGCACAAAGTGCCCACGCAATAGATATTCCATGCATCTACATAAAATTCAATGAGCATACATGCATGCAAGTTGGTCTATTGCATAGTTGTCTCTGAGGGGACAATTAATTAATGTGTTATTTTTCCTTTCCACAAGTTGCTATTAATAGAGGACCAAAAATAAGAAGAACAGATAGTTAAGGGGACCCAAATGTACCTTCTGTACTTCAATTATTTTTTGGTAGGTTTTGTGTCCTATCACTATGATACATATTAGACAAAAATTTGGATAGTTCAAAATTTGAGTGCACTCGATATTCTAGTAAATTTGAGTCGTTCAATTAATCGAAAATGATGAGTAATTTTTTGATAAACACAAAAGATTAAAGTGAATCACTGAGCCCGATTAATTAAACGATTATGTGCTGAAGTATTTAATATACACATCTTTTAAAGCCGCTGTCGGATCTCGCACTTTCCAAATCGGGTTAACCTTTTACTTATTATTTATTTTATAGTTTTGTCTTTTTGGGATGATCAAATATGCCATAACTATTCAGTTCTATCTAGGCAGATTTTACTTTTTAGTGTTAAATGTAAAACCCAAATGGACAAATTTGATATAATTAAAACGAATCGTTTGATTTCACCTAAAAGTAATCCCTGGCATGGAGCCTATGGCACTAAAATTTAATCACTAAAATTTTGATATATCTTAAGATTTAGTCGCTAGTTAACGAAACATTTACGTGACATATTGGCAACTATATTTCAAAGAAATATTTTTACGGAGATTTTAGAAGAAAAAAGATGCAATTTATGTCAATTTTGTTAATATTTTTACTTAAAAAATAATGAGAAAATCACTAAATTTGAAGAGTTATGATCAAAATTTACTGACAAAAAAAGAAGGGAGGTGCTATTTTGAGAGCACTAATTCCAATTTTGAGAGCAGAGAGATATCTTTTTGTCTTAGTACCGATTTTGTCCTTCATAATTGCTTTCTCTTTTTTAGCAGCAATTAAATTATATTCTTAATGAAAGCCATAGGTGTTACCTTGTTGATTATTTTATGTTAAACTATATCATTGTCTAACATCTGAATGAACAGTGTTATTTTTTTTCGTAGCATTTTTTTTTGCGCATGCAACATTTCTTTTTTTTCGCAGCATTTTTTTTGCGCATATTTTTTTTCACGATTTCTTCTACCTTTGTATGCGTGTTTCTTCATATGGTTGACGCGTTGTACTGTTCATTCGCAATAGTGCGGAACTTTTTTTGCCGATTTCTTCTACTGCTCACTGTGTGTTTGTTCGGATGGTTGACGCGTGTCCTCTGTATTTCTAGGTTTTCCAACTCAATATAAAGGAAACTATTTCTCTTTCTTCCCCAACTGTTCTAAATTATCAAAAACATATTTCTCTCACCCTCCATTATTGAGCTTAGCAAAATCTTTGCCAAAACTCAATCTCTTGATCTAAAATTATTCAAAACATTTGTGAGACTTGAGGAATTAGTTCCATTGTTCATTCTCTTCTATTTGGTTGTGTAATTTGCTTCTCTTCTCAATTAAGTGTGTAAGGGAAGAGGATCTTTTTGTAAGAACATGTGTGTTAGTGAAAGTAGACCATATTTATTACCGCAAGAAGCGGTGGCGTCGTTGACTCGGGTGGTAACTTTTCAAGAAAACTCCACAATGCATCATAGCCTACTATGATATGTGTTTCTTCTTCGAGTACTTCATTTAAAGGCGGTAATCTTTCACTAAAACACCACGAAAGAGCATAGAATATCACACTAAGTACCTTATGTCTGAGTACTTTTGTTATGGGTGGTAACCATTTAGGAAGACACCACAAAGCATCTTATCCTGCTTTGAGAAGTGTTTCAGATTCGAGTACTTCCTTTATTGGTGATAAAATTTCAAGAAAACTCCACAAAGCATCATAGCCTTTTTGGAGAACTGTTTCTTCTTCGAGTACATCGTTTAAGGCTGGTAATCTTTCACTATAACACCACGAAGAAGCATAGAATACCAATCTAATTGCTTCATGTCTGAGTACCTCATTTATGAGTAGTAACCATTCAACAAAACCCCACAAAACATCTTATACTACTACAATGAGTGTCTCTGATATGACGACTTCATTTATGGGTGGTAACATTTCCAGAAAATACCACAAAGCATAATAGCCCACTAAGAGAAGTGTTTCTTTTTCAAGTACTTCTTTAAAGGGTGGTAACATTTCACTAAAACACCATAAAGAAGCATAGAATACCACTGTAAGTGCTCCATTTCAAGTACTTTATTTATGAGTGGTAACCATTCAAGAACAAACCACAAAGAATCTTATCATACTACCATATGTGATTCTGATCCGAGTACTACATTTATAGGTGGTATCCTTTCAAGAAAAAAACTCGACAAAGCATGATAGCGTACTACGAGAAGTGTCCCTTCTTCGTGTACTTCATTTATGGACGGTAACCTTTCACTAAAACACCACGAAGAGGCATAGAGTACTTATGTTATGGGTGGTAATATTTCCAGAAAACTCCACAAAGCATCCTAGCCTTTACGAGAAGTATTTCTTCTTCAAGTACTTCATTAAAGGACGATAACGTTTCACTAAAACACCACAAAGCATCTTATCCTACAACCAGAAGTGTTTCTGATACGAGTTACTTCATTTATAGATAGTAACCTTTCAAAAAAACTCCATAAAGCATCATAGCCTACTACGAAAAGAGTTTCTTCTTTGAATACTTTATTTAAGGGTGATAACTATTCACGAAAACACCACAAAACATTATCCTACTACGAGAAGTTTTTCTAATCCGAGCACTACATTTATAGGTGGTAACATTTCAAGAAAACTTTAGAAAGCATCATAGCCTACCACAGAAAGTGTTTCTTCTTCGAGTCCTTCATTTAAAGGTAACCTTTCACTATAGCACCACGATGCTGCATAGATTACCAATCTAATTGGTTCATGTCCGTGTAATTCATTTTTGAGTGGTAACCATTGAAGAATACACCACAAAGCATCTTATTCTACTACGAGAAGTGTTTCTGATCAGATGACTTCATTATTGGCTGGTAACTTTTCAAGAAAACTCCACAATGCATCATAGCCTATTACGAGAAGTGTTTCTTCTCTGAGTACTTCACTTAAGGGCGGTAACCTTTCACTAAAACACACGAATGAGCATAGAATATCACATTAAATACCTCATGTCTGAGTACTTCTGTTATGGGTGGTAACCATTCAGGAAGACACCACAAAGCATCTTGTCCTGCTTCGAGAAGTGCTTCTGATACGATGACTTCATTTATGGGTGGTAACTTTTCAAGAAAACTACATAATGCATCAAAGCCTACTACGTGAAGTGTTTCTTCTCTAAACATTTCATTAAAGAGTGGCAACCTTTCATTAAAACACCACGAAGAAGTATATAATACGCCTCTATGTGTTTTATGTCTGAGTAATTAATTTATGGGTGGTAACCATCCAAGAAAACTCCACAAAGCATCTTATTTTACTTCGAGAAGTGTTTCAGATACGAGTACTTCCTTTATGGGTGATAAACATTCAAGAAATCTCCACAAAGCATCATATCATTTTAGGAGAAGTGCTTCTTCTTCGAGTACTTCATTTAAGGGTAATAACTTATCACTAAAATACCACGTAGAAGCATAGATTTCCTCACTACGTGATTCATGTCCAAGTACTTCAGTTACTGGTGGTAACAATTCAGCAAAACACAACAAAGCATCTTATCCTTCTACGAGAAGTGTTTCTGATCCGACTATTTCGTTTATGAGAGGTAACCTTTCCAGAAAACTCCACAAAGCATCATAGACCACTAAGAGAAGTGTTTCTTCTTCAAGTACTTCATTAAGGGTGGTAACCTTTCTCTAAAACACTACAAAGAAGCATAGACTGCCACCCTAAGTGTTTTAAGTCCGGGTACTTTTTTATGAGTGGTAACCATTAAAAAAAACACCACAAAAAAAGTTGTCATACTACCAGAAGTGTGTCTGATCCGAATACTTCATTTATAGGTGGTAACCATTCATGAAAACTCCACACAACATCATAGCCTATTACGAGAAGTATTTCTTCTTCGAGTTCTTCATTTAAAGGCTGTAATCTTTTACTAAAACACCACAAAAAAGCATAGAATACCAAACTAAGTGCTTCATGTCCGAGTACTTTAGTTTTGAGTTGTAACCATTCAGGAAGACACCACAAAGCATCTTATCCTACTCGAGAAGTATTTCAGATTTGAGTACTTATTTTATGGGTGATAAACTTTCAAGAAAACTCCACAAAGCATCAAAGCATTTTAGAAGAAATGTTTCTGCTTCGAGTACTTCATTTACATCAGTTACTAGTGGTAACCATTCAGTAAAACACCACAAACATCCTTTCCTACTACGAGATGTGATTCTGATCCGAGTATTTCGTTTATGGGTGGTAACCTTTCCAGAAAACTCCACAAAGCATCATAGCCAACTAATAGAAGTGTTTCTTCTTGAATTACATCATTAAGGGTCGTAACCTTTCACTAAAACACTACAAAGAAGCATAGAATACCACTCTAAGTGTTTCATGTCCGAGAACTTTTTTATGAGTGGTAACCATTCAAAAAAACACCACAAAGCAACTTATCCAACTACCAAAAGTGTTTCTGATCCGAGTACATCATTTATAGGTGATAACATTTCAAGAAAGCTCCACACAGCATCATAGCCTACTACGAGAAGTGTATCTTCTTCGTGTTCTTCATTTTAAGCAGGGTAACCTTTCACTAAAACACTACAAGGAAGCATAGAATACCATACTAAGTGCTTCAGGTCCGAGTACTTCTGTTATGGGCGGTAACCATTCAAGAATACACCATAAAGCATCTTATCCTACTACGATAAGTGTTTCTGATGCGATGACTTCATTATTGGGTGGTAACTTTTCAAGAAAACTCCATAATGCATCATAGCTACTACGACAAGTATTTCTTCTTCGAGTACTTCATTAATGTGTGGTAACCTTTCACTAAAATACCACTAAGAAGCATAGAATAACACTCTATGTGTTTAATGTTCGAGTACTTCAATTATGGGAGGTAACCATTGAGGAAACCAACATAAAACCTCTTATCCTACTACGAGATGGGATTCTAATCCGAGTTCTTCATTTATGGGAGACAACCATTTAAGAAACTCCACAAAGCATCATAGCCTCTGAAGAGAAGTATTTCCTCTTCGAGTACATCAATTAAGGGTGGTATTCTTTCACTATAACACCACGAAGAAGCAAAGAATACCAATCTAATTGTTTCTTGTCCAAGTACTTTATTTATGGGTTGTAACCATTCCAAAACACTACAATGCATCTTATCCTACTATAAGAAGTGTTTCTCATCTGATGACTTCACTTATGGGTGGTAACTTTTCATGAAAACTCCACAATGCATCCATCCTACCAAAAGAAGTGTTTCTGATCCGAGTGTTTGATTTATGGGTGGTAACCTTTCCAGAAAACTCCACAAAGCATCATAGCCCGCTAAGAGAAGTGTTTCTTCTTCAAGTACTTCATTAAGGGCTGTAACCTTTCAGTAAAACACAACAAAGGAGCATAGACTATCACTCTAAGTGTTTCATGTCCGAGTACTTTTTTAAGAGTGGTAACCATTCAAAAAAAACACCACAAAGCAGCTTATCCATCTACCAGAAGTGTTTCTGATCCGAGTATTTCAATTATAGGTGATAACCTTTCAAGAAAACTACACACAACATCATAGCCTACTACGAGAAGTGTTTCATCTTCGAGTTCTTCATTTAAGGGCGGTAACCATTGACTAAAATACCACGAAGAAGCATAGAATACCACACTAAGTGCTTCATGTCCGAGTACTTCTATTTTGGGTGGTAACCATTCAGGAAGACACCACAAAGCATCTTATTTTACTTTGAGAAGTGTTTCAGATACGAGTACTTATTTTATGGGTGATAAACATTCAAGAAAACTCCACAAAGCATCATAGCATTTTAGAAGAAATGTTTCTGCTTCGAGTACTTCATTTACTTCAGTTACTAGTGGTAACCATTCAGTAAAACACCACAAACATCCTTTCCTACTACGAGATGTGATTCTGATCCGAGTATTTCGTTTATGGGTGGTAACCTTTCCAGAAAACTCCACAAAGCATCATAGCCCACTAATAGAAGTGTTTTTTCTTCAATTACATCATTAAGGGTCGTAACCTTTCACTAAAACACTACAAAGAAGCATAGAATACCACTCTAAGTGTTTCATGTCCGAGAACTTTTTTATGAGTGGTAACCATTCAAAAAAACACCACAAAGCAACTTATCCAACTACCAAAAGTGTTTCTGATCCGAGTACATCATTTATAGGTGATAACATTTCAAGAAAGCTCCACACAGCATCATAGCCTACTACGAGAAGTGTATCTTCTTCGTGTTCTTCATTTTAAGCAGGGTAACCTTTCACTAAAACACTACGAGGAAGCATAGAATACCATACTAAGTACTTCAGGTCCGAGTACTTCTGTTATGGGCGGTAACCATTCAAGAATACACCACCAAGCATCTTATCCTACTACGTTAAGTGTTTTTGTTCCGATGACTTCATTATTGGGTGGTAACTTTTCAAGAAAACTCCACAATGCATCATAGCTACTACGACAAGTGTTTCTTCTTCGAGTACTTCATTAATGTGTGGTAACCTTTCACTAAAATACCACTAAGAAGCATAGAATAACACTCTATGTGTTTAATGTTCGAGTACTTCAATTATGGGAGGTAACCATTGAGGAAACCAACATAAAACCTCTTATCCTACTACGAGATGGGATTCTAATCCGAGTTCTTCATTTGTGGGAGACAACCATTTAAGAAACTCCACAAAGCATCATAGCCTCTGAAGAGAAGTATTTCCTCTTCGAGTACATCAATTAAGGGTGGTATTCTTTCACTATAACACCACGAAGAAGCAAAGAATACCAATCTAATTGCTTCTTGTCCAAGTACTTTATTTATGGGTTGTAACCATTCCAAAACACTACCAACATAAAACCTCTTATCCAACTATGAGATGTGATTCTAATTCGAGTTCTTCATTTATGGGTGACAACTATTTAAGAAACTCCACAAAGCATCATAGCCTCTTAAGAGAAGTATTTCCTCTTCGAATACATCAATTAAGGGTGGTATCCTTTCACTATAACACCACGAAGAAGCAAAGAATACCAATCGAATTGCTTCATGTCCAAGTATTTATGGGTAGTAACCATTCAAAAACACTACAATGCATCTTATCCTACTATAAGAAGTGTTTCTCATCTCATGACTTCACTTATGGGTGGTAACTTTTCAAGAAAACTCCACAATGCATCTATCCTGCCAAAAGAAGTGTTTCTGATCCGAGTGTTTGGTTTATGGGTGGTAACCTTTCCAGAAAACTCCATAAAGCATCATAGCCCGCTAAGAGAAGTGTTTCTTCTTCAAGTACTTAATTAAGGGATGTAACCTTTCAGTAAAACATAACATAGAAGCATAGAATATCACTCTAAGTGTTTCATGTCCGAGTAGTTTTTTATGAGTGGTAACCATTCAAAAAAACACCACAAAGCAGCTTATCCAACTACCAGATGTGTTTCTGATCCGATTACTTCAATTATAGGTGATAACCTTTCAAGAAAACTCCACACAACATCATAGCCTACTACGAGAAGTGTTTCTTCTTCGAGTTCTTCATTTAAGGGCGGTAACCATTGACTAAAACACCACCAAGAAGCTTAGAATACCACACTAAGTGCTTCATGTCTGAGTACTTCTATTATGGGTGGTAACCATTCAGGAAGACACCACAAAGCATCTTATTTTACTTCGAGAAGTGTTTCAGATACTAGTACTTCCTTTATGGGTGATAAACTTTCTAGAAATCTCCACAAAGCATCATATCTTTTTAGGAGAAGTGTTTCTTTTTCGAGTACTTCATTTATGGGTGATAACTTATCACAAAAATACCACGTAGAAGCATAGATTTCCTCACTACGTGATTCATGTCCAAGTACTTCAATTACTGGTGGTAACAATTCAGCAAAACATTACAAAGCATCTTATCGATCTACGAGAAGTGTTTCTGATCCGAGTATTTCGTTTATGGGAGGTAACCTTTCCATAAAATTCCACAAAACATCATAGACCACTAAGAGAAGTGTTTCTTCTTCAAGTACTTAAGGGTCGTAACCTTTCTCTAAAACACTACAAAGAACCATAGAGTGCCACCGTAAGTGTTTTAAGTCCGGGTACTTTTTTATGAGTGGTAACCATTAAAAAAAACACTACAAAACAAATTGTCATACTACCAGAAGTGTGTCTGACTCGAGTACTTCATTTATAGGTGGTAACCATTCAAAACACTCCACACAACATCATAGTCTACTACGAGAAGTATTTCTTCTTCGAGTTCTTCATTTAAGGGTGGTAATCTTTCACTAAAACTCCACAAAGCATCATAGCATTTTAGAAGAAATGTTTCTGCTTCGAGTACTTCATTTACTTCAATTACTAGTGGTAACCATTCAGTAAAACACCACAAACATCCTTTCCTACTACGAGATGTGATTCTGATCCGAGTATTTCGTTTATGGGTGGTAACCTTTCCAGAAAACTCTACAAAGCATCATAGCCCACTAATAGAAGTGTTTCTTCTTCAATTACATCATTAAGGGTCGTAACCTTTCACTAAAACACTACAAAGAAGCATAGAATACCACTCTAAGTGTTTCATGTCCGAGAACTTTTTTATGAGTGGTAACCATTCAAAAAAACACCACAAAGCAACTTATTCAACTACCAAAAGTGTTTCTGATCCGAGTACATCATTTATAGGTGATAACATTTCAAGAAAGCTCCACACAACATCATAGCCTACTACGAGAAGTGTATCTTCTTCGTGTTCTTCATTTTAAGCAGGGTAACCTTTCACTAAAACACTACGAGAAAGCATAGAATACCATACTAAGTGCTTCAGGTCCGAGTACTTCTGTTATGGGCGGTAACCATTCAAGAATACACCACAAAGCATCTTATCCTACTACGATAAGTGTTTCTGATGCGATGACTTCATTATTTGGAGGTAACTTTTCAAGAAAACTCCACAATGCATCATATCTACAACGATTAGTGTTTCTTCTACGAGTACTTCATTAATGGGTGGTAACCTTTCACTAAAATACCACTAAGAAGCAAAGAATACAACTCTAAGTGTTTAATGTTCCAGTACCTCAATTATGGGAGGTAAGCATTCAGGAAACCAACATAAAACCTCTTATCCTACTATGAGATAGGATTCTAATCCGAGTTCTTCATTTATGGGTGACAACCATTTAAGAAACTCCACAAAGCATCATAGCCTCTTAAGAGAAGTACTTCCTCTTCGAGTACATCAATTAAGGGTGGTATCCTTTCACTATAACACCACGAAGAAGCAAAGAATACCAATCGAATTGCTTCATGTCCAAGTATTTATGGGTAGTAACCATTCAAAAACACTACAATGCATCTTATCCTACTATAAGAAGTGTTTCTCATCTCATGACTTCACTTATGGGTGGTAACTTTTCAAGAAAACTCCACAATGCATCTATCCTGCCAAAAGAAGTGTTTCTGATCCGAGTGTTTGGTTTATGGGTGGTAACCTTTCCAGAAAACTCCACAAAGCATCATAGCCCGCTAAGAGAAGTGTTTCTTCTTCAAGTACTTCATTAAGGGCTGTAACCTTTCAGTAAAACACAACAAAGAAGCATAGAATATCACTCTAAGTGTTTCATGTCCGAGTAATTTTTTATGAGTGGTAACCATTCAAAAAAAACACCACAAAGCAGCTTATCCAACTACCAGAAGTGTTTCTGATCCGAGTACTTCAATTATAGGTGATAACCTTTCAAGAAAACTCCACACAACATCATAGCCTACTACGAGAAGTGTTTCTTCTTCGAGTTCTTCATTTAAGGGGGCTAACCATTGACTAAAACACCACCAAGAAGCTTAGAATACCACACTAAGTGCTTCATGTCCGAGTACTTCTATTATGGGTGGTAACCATTCAGGAAGACACCACAAAGCATCTTATTTTACTTCGAGAAGTGTTTCAGATACTACCTCCTTTATGGGTGATAAACTTTCAAGAAATCTCCACAAAGCATCATATCCTTTTAGGAGAAGTGTTTCTTCTTCGAGTACTTCATTTAAGGGTGATAACTTATCACTAAAATACCACGTAGAAGCATAGATTTCCTCACTACGTGATTCATGTCCAAGTACATCAATTACTGGTGGTAGCAATTCAGCAAAACACTACAAAGCATCTTATTCATCTACGAGAAGTGTTTCTGATCCGAGTATTTCGTTTATGGGAGGTAACCTTTCCATAAAACTCCACAAAACATCATAGACCACTAAGAGAAGTGTTTCTTCTTCAAGTACTTCATTAAGGGTCGTAACCTTTCTCTAAAACACTACAAAGAACCATAGAGTGCCACCCTAAGTGTTTTAAGTCCGGGTACTTTTTTATGAGTGGTAACTATTAAAAAAAACACCACAAAACAACTTGTCATACTACCAGAAGTGTGTCTGATCCGAGTACTTCATTTATAGGTGGTAACCATTCAAAACACTCCACACAACATCATAGTCTACTACGAGAAGTATTTCTTCTTCGAGTTCTTCATTTAAGGGTGGTAATCTTTCACTAAAACACTACAAAGGAGCATAGAATACCACACTAAGTGCTTCATGTCCGAGTACTTCTGTTATGAGTTGTAACCATTCAGGAAGACATCACAAATCATCTTATCCTACTCGAGAAGTGTTTCAGATTTGAGTACTTATTTTATGGGTGATAAACTTTCAAGAAAACTCCACAAAGCATCATAGCATTTTAGAAAAATGTTTCTGCTTCGAGTACTTCATTTACTTCAGTTACTAGTGGTAACCATTCAGTAAAACACCACAAACTCCCTTTCCTACTACGAGATGTGATTCTGATCCGAGTATTTCTTTTATGGGTGGTAACCTTTCCAGAAAACTCCACAAAACATCATAGCCCACTAATAGAAGTGTTTCTTCTTTAATTACATCATTAAGGGTCGTAACCTTTCACTAAAACACTACAAAGAAGCATAGAATACCACTCTAAGTGTTTCATGTCCGAGAACTTTTTTATGAGTGGTAACCATTCAAAAAAACACCACAAAGCAACTTATCCAACTACCAAAAGTGTTTCTGATCCGAGTACATCATTTATAGGTAATAACATTTCAAGAAAGCTCCACACAGCATCATAGCCTACTACGAGAAGTGTATCTTCTTCGTGTTCTTCATTTTAAGCAGGGTAACCTTTCACTAAAACACTACGAGGAAGCATAGAATACCATACTAAGTGCTTCAGGTCCGAGTACTTATGTTATGGGCGGTAACCATTCAAGAATACACCACAAAGCATCTTATCCTACTACGATAAGTGTTTCTGATGCGATGACTTCATTATTTGGAGGTAACTTTTCAAGAAAACTCCACAATGCATCATATCTACAACGATTAGTGTTTCTTCTACGAGTACTTCATTAATGGGTGGTAACCTTTCACTAAAATACCACTAAGAAGCAAAGAATACAACTCTAAGTGTTTAATGTTCCAGTACTTCAATTATGGGAGGTAAGCATTCAGGAAACCAACATAAAACCTCTTATCCTACTATGAGATAGGATTCTAATCCGAGTTCTTCATTTATGGGTGACAACCATTTAAGAAACTCCACAAAGCATCATAGCCTCTTAAGAGAAGTACTTCCTCTTCGAGTACATCAATTAAGGGTGGTATCCTTTCACTATAACACCACGAAGAAGCAAAGAATACCAATCGAATTGCTTCATGTCCAAGTATTTATGGGTAGTAACCATTCAAAAACACTACAATGCATCTTATCCTACTATAAGAAGTGTTTCTCATCTCATGACTTCACTTATGGGTGGTAACTTTTCAAGAAAACTCCACAATGCATCTATCCTGCCAAAAGAAGTGTTTCTGATCCGAGTGTTTGGTTTATGGGTGGTAACCTTTCCAGAAAACTCCACAAAGCATCATAGCCCGCTAAGAGAAGTGTTTCTTCTTCAAGTACTTCATTAAGGGCTGTAACCTTTCAGTAAAACACAACAAAGAAGCATAGAATATCACTCTAAGTGTTTCATGTCCGAGTACTTTTTTATGAGTGGTAACCATTCAAAAAAAACACCACAAAGCAGCTTATCCAACTACCAGAAGTGTTTCTGATCCGAGTACTTCAATTATAGGTGATAACCTTTCAAGAAAACTCCACACAACATCATAGCCTACTACGAGAAGTGTTTCTTCTTCGAGTTCTTCATTTAAGGGGGGTAACCATTGACTAAAACACCACCAAGAAGCTTAGAATACCACACTAAGTGCTTCATGTCCGAGTACTTCTATTATGGGTGGTAACCATTCAGGAAGACACCACAAAGCATCTTATTTTACTTCGAGAAGTGTTTCAGATACTACCTCCTTTATGGGTGATAAACTTTCAAGAAATCTCCACAAAGCATCATATCCTTTTAGGAGAAGTGTTTCTTCTTCGAGTACTTCATTTAAGGGTGATAACTTATCACTAAAATACCACGTAGAAGCATAGATTTCCTCACTACGTGATTCATGTCCAAGTACATCAATTACTGGTGGTAGCAATTCAGCAAAACACTACAAAGCATCTTATTCATCTACGAGAAGTGTTTCTGATCCGAGTATTTCGTTTATGGGAGGTAACCTTTCCATAAAACTACACAAAACATCATAGACCACTAAGAGAAGTGTTTCTTCTTCAAGTACTTCATTAAGGGTCGTAACCTTTCTCTAAAACACTACAAAGAACCATAGAGTGCCACCCTAAGTGTTTTAAGTCCGGGTACTTTTTTATGAGTGGTAACTATTAAAAAAAACACCACAAAACAACTTGTCATACTACCAGAAGTGTGTCTGATCCGAGTACTTCATTTATAGGTGGTAACCATTCAAAACACTCCACACAACATCATAGTCTACTACGAGAAGTATTTCTTCTTCGAGTTCTTCATTTAAGGGTGGTAATCTTTCACTAAAACACTACAAAGGAGCATAGAATACCACACTAAGTGCTTCATGTCCGAGTACTTCTGTTATGAGTTGTAACCATTCAGGAAGACATCACAAATCATCTTATCCTACTCGAGAAGTGTTTCAGATTTGAGTACTTATTTTATGGGTGATAAACTTTCAAGAAAACTCCACAAAGCATCATAGCATTTTAGAAAAATGTTTCTGCTTCGAGTACTTCATTTACTTCAGTTACTAGTGGTAACCATTCAGTAAAACACCACAAACTCCCTTTCCTACTACGAGATGTGATTCTGATCCGAGTATTTCTTTTATGGGTGGTAACCTTTCCAGAAAACTCCACAAAACATCATAGCCCACTAATAGAAGTGTTTCTTCTTTAATTACATCATTAAGGGTCGTAACCTTTCACTAAAACACTACAAAGAAGCATAGAATACCACTCTAAGTGTTTCATGTCCGAGAACTTTTTTATGAGTGGTAACCATTCAAAAAAACACCACAAAGCAACTTATCCAACTACCAAAAGTGTTTCTGATCCGAGTACATCATTTATAGGTAATAACATTTCAAGAAAGCTCCACACAGCATCATAGCCTACTACGAGAAGTGTATCTTCTTCGTGTTCTTCATTTTAAGCAGGGTAACCTTTCACTAAAACACTACGAGGAAGCATAGAATACCATACTAAGTGCTTCAGGTCCGAGTACTTATGTTATGGGCGGTAACCATTCAAGAATACACCACAAAGCATCTTATCCTACTACGATAAGTGTTTCTGATGCGATGACTTCATTATTTGGAGGTAACTTTTCAAGAAAACTCCACAATGCATCATATCTACAACGATTAGTGTTTCTTCTACGAGTACTTCATTAATGGGTGGTAACCTTTCACTAAAATACCACTAAGAAGCAAAGAATACAACTCTAAGTGTTTAATGTTCGAGTACTTCAATTATGGGAGGTAAGCATTCAGGAAACCAACATAAAACCTCTTATCCTACTATGAGATAGGATTCTAATCCGAGTTCTTCATTTATGGGTGACAACCATTTAAGAAACTCCACAAAGCATCATAGCCTCTTAAGAGAAGTACTTCCTCTTCGAGTACATCAATTAAGGGTGGTATCCTTTCACTATAACACCACGAAGAAGCAAAGAATACCAATCGAATTGCTTCATGTCCAAGTATTTATGGGTAGTAACCATTCAAAAACACTACAATGCATCTTATCCTACTATAAGAAGTGTTTCTCATCTCATGACTTCACTTATGGGTGGTAACTTTTCAAGAAAACTCCACAATGCATCTATCCTGCCAAAAGAAGTGTTTCTGATCCGAGTGTTTGGTTTATGGGTGGTAACCTTTCCAGAAAACTCCACAAAGCATCATAGCCCGCTAAGAGAAGTGTTTCTTCTTCAAGTACTTCATTAAGGGCTGTAACCTTTCAGTAAAACACAACAAAGAAGCATAGAATATCACTCTAAGTGTTTCATGTCCGAGTACTTTTTTATGAGTGGTAACCATTCAAAAAAAACACCACAAAGCAGCTTATCCAACTACCAGAAGTGTTTCTGATCCGAGTACTTCAATTATAGGTGATAACCTTTCAAGAAAACTCCACACAACATCATAGCCTACTACGAGAAGTGTTTCTTCTTCGAGTTCTTCATTTAAGGGGGGTAACCATTGACTAAAACACCACCAAGAAGCTTAGAATACCACACTAAGTGCTTCATGTCCGAGTACTTCTATTATGGGTGGTAACCATTCAGGAAGACACCACAAAGCATCTTATTTTACTTCGAGAAGTGTTTCAGATACTACCTCCTTTATGGGTGATAAACTTTCAAGAAATCTCCACAAAGCATCATATCCTTTTAGGAGAAGTGTTTCTTCTTCGAGTACTTCATTTAAGGGTGATAACTTATCACTAAAATACCACGTAGAAGCATAGATTTCCTCACTACGTGATTCATGTCCAAGTACATCAATTACTGGTGGTAGCAATTCAGCAAAACACTACAAAGCATCTTATTCATCTACGAGAAGTGTTTCTGATCCGAGTATTTCGTTTATGGGAGGTAACCTTTCCATAAAACTCCACAAAACATCATAGACCACTAAGAGAAGTGTTTCTTCTTCAAGTACTTCATTAAGGGTCGTAACCTTTCTCTAAAACACTACAAAGAACCATAGAGTGCCACCCTAAGTGTTTTAAGTCCGGGTACTTTTTTATGAGTGGTAACTATTAAAAAAAACACCACAAAACAACTTGTCATACTACCAGAAGTGTGTCTGATCCGAGTACTTCATTTATAGGTGGTAACCATTCAAAACACTCCACACAACATCATAGTCTACTACGAGAAGTATTTCTTCTTCGAGTTCTTCATTTAAGGGTGGTAATCTTTCACTAAAACACTACAAAGGAGCATAGAATACCACACTAAGTGCTTCATGTCCGAGTACTTCTGTTATGAGTTGTAACCATTCAGGAAGACATCACAAATCATCTTATCCTACTCGAGAAGTGTTTCAGATTTGAGTACTTATTTTATGGGTGATAAACTTTCAAGAAAACTCCACAAAGCATCATAGCATTTTAGAAAAATGTTTCTGCTTCGAGTACTTCATTTACTTCAGTTACTAGTGGTAACCATTCAGTAAAACACCACAAACTCCCTTTCCTACTACGAGATGTGATTCTGATCCGAGTATTTCTTTTATGGGTGGTAACCTTTCCAGAAAACTCCACAAAACATCATAGCCCACTAATAGAAGTGTTTCTTCTTTAATTACATCATTAAGGGTCGTAACCTTTCACTAAAACACTACAAAGAAGCATAGAATACCACTCTAAGTGTTTCATGTCCGAGAACTTTTTTATGAGTGGTAACCATTCAAAAAAACACCAAAAAGCAACTTATCCAACTACCAAAAGTGTTTCTGATCCGAGTACATCATTTATAGGTAATAACATTTCAAGAAAGCTCCACACAGCATCATAGCCTACTACGAGAAGTGTATCTTCTTCGTGTTCTTCATTTTAAGCAGGGTAACCTTTCACTAAAACACTACGAGGAAGCATAGAATACCATACTAAGTGCTTCAGGTCCGAGTACTTATGTTATGGGCGGTAACCATTCAAGAATACACCACAAAGCATCTTATCCTACTACGATAAGTGTTTCTGATGCGATGACTTCATTATTTGGAGGTAACTTTTCAAGAAAACTCCACAATGCATCATATCTACAACGATTAGTGTTTCTTCTACGAGTACTTCATTAATGGGTGGTAACCTTTCACTGAAATACCACTAAGAAGCAAAGAATACAACTCTAAGTGTTTAATGTTCGAGTACTTCAATTATGGGAGGTAAGCATTCAGGAAACCAACATAAAACATCTTATCCTACTATGAGATAGGATTCTAATCCGAGTTCTTCATTTATGGGTGACAACCATTTAAGAAACTCCACAAAGCATCATAGCCTCTTAAGAGAAGTATTTCCTCTTTGAGTACATCAATTAAGGGTTGTATACTTTCACTATAACACCACGAAGAAGCAGAAAATACCAATCTAATTGCTTCTTGTCCAAGTAATTTATTTATGGGTAGTAACCATTCAAAAACACTACAATGCATCTTATCCAACTATAAGAAGTGTTTCTCATCCGATGACTTCACATATGGGTAATAATTTTTCAAGAAAACTCCACAATGCATCTTTCCTACTAAAAGAAGTGTTTCTGAACCGTGTATTTCATTTATGGGTGGTAAAATTTCCAGAAGACTCCACAAACCACTATAGCCCGCTAAGAGAAGTGTTTCTTCTTCAAGTAATTCATTATGGGTTGTAACCTTTCAGTAAAATACAACAAAGAAGCATAGAATATCACCCTAAGTGTTTCATGTCCGAGGACTTTTCATGAGTGGTAATTATTCAAAAAAATACCATAAAACAGCTTATCCAACTACCAGAAGTGTTTCTGATCCGAGTACTTCATTTATAGGTGATAACCTTTCAAGAAAACTCCACACAACATCATAGCCTACTACGAGAAGTGTTTCTTCTTCGAGTTCTTCATTTAAGGACGGTAACCATTGACTAAAACACCATGAAGAAGCATAGAATACCACACTAAGTGCTTCATGTCCGAGTACTTCTATTATGGGTGGTAACCATTCAGGAAGACACCACAAAGCAACTTATTTTTCTTCGAGAAGTGTTTCAGATACTAGTACTTCCTTTATGGGTGATAAACTTTCAAGA
>CAXKVX010002604.1:0-23234 GCA_964058865.1 Eleocharis quinqueflora
CAATCTGTTGTTGAGTGACTATAATTATCAACATACATTGTTACTTTTAATTGAGATGGCAATGAAGTTTGTTTTGTCAATTTGATTATTTTGTCGCATAATATTCTGAATTATTCTGATGAAGTTTATTTCTTGTCTAAGTCACTTATTAAATTAGACGGAAAAAAAATAAAAGGTGAAGAGAAGTAAAAAAAAATATAGCTAAACACTAACACGTGTTAATATAAATGTTAATCAAAATATTAAATTATTATATATACCACAACGAATTGATATTGATATCCTCAAGTTACAGAAATTTCACCAAGCAAACCTCTCCGAGACCAGAGTACTAAATTATATATATCGCTCTACTTGATTTAAAATTTCAAAACAAACGAAAATTATTTATTTAGTCTATTTGGGTCAATCAGAACTCATCAACAAACCCAACTATTCGGGGAAGATACTAATGTGCCCCCCCCCCCCCCCCCCCCCCCCCCCACTTAGAGGTGTCAGCTTGATCCATCTCGAGAAATCTGTTTGACCCAATTAGATATGAAACGATCCGATCTGATATTTGATAAAGTAAAACTAATTCGAACCTGATTCGATCTAATATGAGATGATATATAACTCGAGATGAAGCGACACATGAACGATCCAACCCGACTCGACCCGACACCTAAGATGATGAGACACATGAGGACCCAATCCCGACCCGTAATCCAAAATGAGGCGACACATGAGGACCCGATCCGACTTGATACAACTTGTTAATCGATCAAATCATATCTTACCTACATCATAATCTAATTTTACTTACAAATTAACATCAGAGAAATTCATAATTTAATAACACAATTCAATAACGCGATCTGATCTTGTCCGATTGACTTAAAATCAAAATAATACTCGAATCAGTGCAACCCGACCCGAACCGACTAGAGCTAGCCCGACCCGATTAAAGACCCGAAAGTTGTCGATGCAACCCGACCCAATCTTGCCCGACCCGACCCATTACCCGAAAAAGACCGACATGACCCGACCTGACCCATGACCCAAAAGTTGTGGACATTGACGACCCGAAATCCGATCCAACCCTACCCGCAACTCGACTTTTATCGACAGTCAAACTAACCCGACCCGAACCCATCCGACCCATCCGACTTGCCACCTCTACCTTTACTAGGGATGTAAGCGGATCGAATATGGACAGATAATTGTCTTATCATATTTTTATTCGCTAAAAAATTTCGGATACGAAAACGAATTCAGATAGTTTCGGATTCGGATACGAATCAGATATTAATCGGATAACGGATACGGATCGAATATCAGTCGGATCCGAATATAGAAGTAATATAATTCAGATAATTAAAAAAAATCATGATTTGCTATATATTTATCCAAATTCATTAGTGAATTATAAAAAAAATGATATATAAACACAAATTAGATCTAAAATTCAACTAGATTTGTAATCTACATACAAAATCTAATGAAATATATTTATAATATCATTTTTTGTTATGAATACGGATACGATCGGATAATATTGAATACGGATGTCTTGAATAATTTCAGACACTATTAAGTAATAGCTAAACGATCAGATATGGATAGATGATAATCAAATTGTATCTTTATCCGTTAAAAAATTTCTAACATGAATACGAATACAAATATCTTCGAATACGAATACGAATTGAATGAGCAGTTTTTTTCTCCATTTAAAGGTCAAAATATCTGATATTGAATAGTTGATATTACGTAATTTAAGAGATCAATTTCTATGTTTAACACTATCCGCAAGGAAAAGAATAATGCAAATTTCTTTCTACACACTATAAAGACAGTGCTGAAAATGCGAGCATGCAGTGGATTATCATTTTTTTTGTTCCAATCATCCTTTACCTAAATTAGGTAGAGTTTTGATGAAAATGATTCAAAATAATACTAATAGATCTTAAGAGAGTTAATGAGACTTGTTCAATCCTCATATTTTTCATAATATTTTAGTGAGACACGTTTAATTTTGGTGAATTGTTTCAGAAATGCAAGTCTGCCATTCTGTATATATATTGGAAATTTTAATACAATCTAAGATCAAAATAACAAGCAAATGGGTCGAGATCTGAGTATCATTTGGATCGCGTCGGATTGGGTCGAATTAATTTGACTTTTACTATAGTCGGATTGCGAAACGAATCAGGAACAAGATCGAGTCGCATTTCGAATCATCACTCTAGTCACGAGTCTGATTGAATTAAATCGGATCGAGTTCTGGATATGTCTTGATTTCATTTGGCAATTGTTCTTTTGGTTGAATAAATATAAGATGCTCGTTGTTCTTTTGTTTAATCTCTTGATGAATTGGCAATCGACTTTTTTGACCAAATTAATGCTCTTGAAAAATACATTGACCGAAATATTCACAGTTGAAGTCATAACTACCCCCAACATTTGATTACCACTAAAATGTTTGCCAAGTAATACTAAGGCATTTTCCTGACACCAAATTGTGTATGATATTAATTAAGTGTTGGATTTTACAATCATACGGGTCATATGGAACGCTATATGAAAACGATAAGTTTTATGAACTTACGTGTTATACAATTGTATATTAATTATATGTCATTAATATTCATAATCAAGTGATCAATAAAGTGTATTTATATGGATAAAAGTGTTGTAGGAATGGACCCTTTAATGTGCAGAAATTATAGTTGGTAATTAGCAATTTATTAATGGACTGAATTGCATAATTGTCATGCATCTTTTCTAAAAGACACCTGATCTCCAAGTGACATGTCACCCTCTTTCTCTCAAGGCATAATAGAAAAAAAAAACATAAAATACTCTAAGTAATTAGAGAAAAGAATAAGAAAGAAGAGAGATCGTTGTAGAGCCTCTCCATTGGGTTCAACAAGGAGTTGCCGCGTAAGGGAATAAGGGAACCAGCATCTGTGACTTGTTCTCTTGGACGGCTTCGCTGCCACACTGCTAAACGAAGAAGCGTGGACAAGAGGAGAAGGAAGAGAAGGACTGCACCGCTGTCCGGATAAAGAAAAACGTCAATTCCGAGAATTGCAAGGCATGGAACAAGGTTAGACTTCCGCTCAAGTTTTCGATTCTCTCTAGTGGTCCTATGATTAATACTAAAAGTATTATCAATTGGTATCAGAGCCAACTTGATGAGAGCCATAAAATTTGTTTCATGTAAGATCTGGAAATTCACTTTAAATTGAAAAAAACCGATTTTTCTCGGTATTTTTAGATTTCATGATTCTGTTAAATCTTGAATTCGTGAAAGATTTTCAAAAGAATATGTTCATATTTTTCCATATTCTTAAATGTCTCGAATTTTCGAATTTTTTGGTGAATTTTTCAGAATTTTTCGGAATTTATTTGTGGTGATATTAAGAATTCAAGACAATTAATGCAGAAAACCTGATTCAGAAAATTCCAACTTTTCATGATATATCTTGATGGTTTTCAAGTATTTTCATAAAAAATTTCAGAGAAACAAGATCTTTATTATATTTTCTGATGTTACTGAATTTATGGTGATTTTACAAAAAAAAATTCAGATTTTTAAAGGGCTTTTTACAGAGTGTTATTTAATCTGAGAAAATACTGGTAAGTGGGTGATTTCAAAGGAAAATACGAATTAAAATTTATTTTTCTGAAAAATAAATTTTGGGAAAATTCTATAAAGTTTAGAAATCAGTCCATTAAAGTTTTTAATGCAATACTTATTGGTTTAATTATTTATTATATCAAAAATATCACCATTAAAATAGGAAATGCAATTGAGGGTATTTAAATTGCATTAAAGTATGGTTAAATTATAGAATTTCAAAGGAAAATTTTAGAAATTCTAAATGGTCAGTAGATTAAGATTATAAGTATGGTATTGGCGTAAAAATTATCTACCAAAATCTTGATATGTGCATCAAAATTTGTAAAAACAGACCCAACCGTTATGTAACGGTTAGATACTGTTATAACGGTATAGTGAAAAGTCGCGTATTTTGGCCAAAACAGATAATGACCAAACCCAATAGTTACACAATGGTTGGATAGCATTATAACGATTTGGTATGAGTTATCAAAATTATGTAAGTTCTAGAAAGGCCTGAGCAGACCGTTATAACGGTTGTCAACCGTTGTATAACGATTTGCTCTGCGGGTACAGACTTACATTTTTCTTGAAAATTCTCAAAAGGGCAGAAGAAACTGTTATACAACGGTTGACAACCGTTGTAACACTTATATACAACGGTTGAATACGAATTTTGAAATTTTAAAATTTGTAAATGGGACCAGATTAAACCGTTATAACGGTTAAAGAGATTTTTCATTTTTCTGAACATGTTTACAAATTTGAAAAGTTCTAGAATAAACTGTTATATAACAGTTTAAACCGTTGTATAACGGTTACTTCAGTAAGGTACAAATTTGATTTATTGTTCAGAAATTCGAGAACTTGAGGAAACTGTTGTATAACGGTTTGGACTGTTCAGTACATAATTTGTTGATTCTGAAAGGTTGTACTGTAAACCAAAATACCTGACCAATTGTATTAATTTTGTGGTTTGTTTAAGGAATACTTTTGAATCATAATAGAACTATTAAAGTATATATCTTATTAAATAAATAATTATGATATCATCTTGCCAAAGTGATCTCTCATATCAAATGATATTTATTTTCTAATTTATAAATAATATATATATGTTATATGTAAGTACTGGATCGGCCCAAAGAAATGACAGTACATAGCTGAATCATATTTAAATGGTTAGTGGTAATAAATGGTTGATAATTATAAGATTAATATGTGATTAGTTCATCGTGTTGGGTTACGAACAGTTCAAAACCCGTCAATTGGCCTAAGCAGCGGAAAGACCGTAAAACAAAAATTTTACGTCTGACTTAAGCCGAGAATTAAGCGGGGTATGTCGGATAAACCACAGAGGGTGTCCACCTCCCGTTTATCCCTAACATCAAAACCTTACTTAATCCTTAAACGGATCTACTCCTTAACTGAATTCTAAAACTTTAATCTACTTACAAATTAAATAGATTAATATAACATTAATACCTTGATCTAAATTCGAATTGGACCGCAGAAGACTCGGACGGCCGAATCATAGACGCTCTTCTACTCGGAGTATCAGACGTCTGATACCTCTACCAGATGTCCACCAGGACGACCAGAGACCGGCTTATTTCTTCTGCCAGAAATACCGAAAGCCGCGATATCCCGCAAAAACACTATTCACCGAGATACGGACAAAATAAAATATCTTCGTGAATCGCAGTTATCCAAAATATGGAATACCGCTCTAACACAAAAATACTATTTTCTGAATCCCGTAAACAACCGTATACGAGAAAAAGAGAAAGTATATTTATCGATACGAATCCGAGTTAACGAGTCCGAGTCGATTTTGGTGCTCCTTTCTCTCTCCCCCTACCCCTCTATTTATAGAAAAATGAGGAGGTTACATTTTTACAAATAAACCCTTGGAAAAAGTGAATTTCCAAAAATACCCTTAAGGATAAGCATGATGACATGGAATTTTTTTTATTAAAAATTCCTTTATCCAAACATGCCAACCTTAATATATTTTTTTTTTATTTTTTTTTTATATTTATTTATTTA
Organism: Eleocharis quinqueflora; assembly: GCA_964058865.1. Taxonomy (NCBI): domain Eukaryota; kingdom Viridiplantae; phylum Streptophyta; class Magnoliopsida; order Poales; family Cyperaceae; genus Eleocharis; species Eleocharis quinqueflora. The sequence goes on from CAXKVX010002604.1 coordinate 5,657, forward strand.
TTTTTAATTAAGATTTTAATTAATTTTTAATTAAGGTTTTAATTTGATAATGACTTTCATCCCAAATTCAAAACCATAATCTATAATTAAAATCTAAATTAAATATATATAAATATACATAAACATATAATTGTTCTCAACAATTATATTTCTCAGGGTTTGGTATTTGTTTGGTTGCGGTATGATTTTATACAACGTATCGTATACCTAATAGGATCTGTATTATGTTGGTAAATAGAATTAAAACCATTTTAATTTCTATAATCATAGGAGGCATCTGACATCTGCGCTATGACCATCCAATTACACAAACGATGTTGTACTTATGCAATATCACGATCCACTAAACATTTTAGTCGTGTTAATTCTTTCGTCTCACAGTATCAGATTAGTTTCAAGGCAGGTGTGTGTCATCCTTGCAAACTTAATCTTTTCTCGATCTTGAGCAGACTTATCAAATATAATTACTCTTGTAATTATACCGCATGCAGATAATCTTACTCTACCAAGGGGTCCAGTGATACTGTAACTCGTATCAAGACACGAGGGACAATAGTACTTTCAGTAAACCATCACTATCTCAACTAAGCTATGTATACCGAAAAACTACCGTTATGACTGCGTTTTACCGACAGCGTTAGATAACAATCACACATACACATCTCTTAGTAGGAAAGATGAATACCTCATACTTTAGAACTTAACACTGAATGAAAACATTAATGACACGTACACAATTCCATTTAATATTTCATTCGAGGTCTGTCAAATACCATGTTCCTCTAACATGTATTCATGTGATTAAAACGACATCTCATGTCTATGGTTTGTAAAACTTAACCATCTTTTAATCCACATTCTAACCTTGTAACGGTAAATTAGTGTTCCTGCTAATTACCTTGGTTAGAGACTTTTGAGAGTATATATCATCTGTATTATGAAGTTTCACAATTCCAGTTATTGACTCAAGTCAGATAAAGGAATGATTCATAAATTCAATAATACTCAAGGTAACAAAATGACAGTTTAATTAGTCACTCAATTCATGAACAAAGTTTTATGATAATTTATCGTATTATTGACTTCTAGATTATTACAAATTAACACATCGGCCCAAAGAAAGAGGACTAATTGGCATATAATGAATTATCTTGTTTATGTACTATGTCTAATTGTTGGACAATATTAACTGACTCCGAGGAGCACTTAGTATTGAAAAATGATTAGTAGATGGAGTGTTCTATTTATGATTTGATTTTATTATTAAAGTCTAAAGTTTTATATGTGGTGTTTGTTATTTAAAAATTTCAAGTTAATAGTTTTTAGCATTAGAATATTTCTAAACTCTCAAGTTCAAATTATAATGATTGAAAAAAACAGTTGAAAAAATTGTTTTAGTTCTAGTTTTAAGTTGACATGAATATTGCATTAAAAAAAAACTAGCAGAACTAACCGCTCAAAGCACGGCGTAAGTGCGTAACCAACCTTAGCTATAGATCTAGTCAAAGATAAACCTTTTAAAATTCCTCTCTACCTCTTAAGACTTATCCCTTTGCACCTTGGCCTCGCTTTTGATTTAGTCCAGTATTAATTGTAAGGATGCTACTGCAGTTCTCCGGTTTTGCCCTCTCATTTTATCTATCAACTATGACTGTGGGATCTCACAAAAAACGGGCATCATGTGTGTCACAGGTGCATGGGATCCGAATCTGCTGTTTGTATTTGAGGCAAGCAGAATTCTACTTGTTTCGATTCGACCGTCACGAATTAATCGACCGTCACGAAAAGTTATAATTTGATTCAAGAGCAGATGCTTTGACCGTTAGATGAGTTTTGAACGATCCAAATCAAAACAAGCAGGAGACAAGAAAGACCAGAAGGAATTTAACAAGTAGCGGATTTGGTTTGGTAGGTGAAATAGAGAAGTAGAATTGGAGTTTTGATATATTTTTTTCCAAATAGTAAACAGTTTGAAATTGTTTTATGTATCATTTAACACTTGTCCCTTTGGTGGTTTAATTCAACATGATAGACAAGAAATTTGAATTCTTGGGAGTGATATTCTTAATTATCTTCATCCGTGATTTTAATCTTACAATAGAAACAGAAATATTTTTAATATCATCTTCGTCTTTTGTTCTTGGAAAAAGCCAAACTGAGGCCAGAATATTGGAGCGTGGATTAGTCAATTGTTTTATTTGTTTATATACACACGGCGTTACGAGAGCACGGAAATTTGCGGTCCTCGTCGCCATTGTCAAATTGAGATAAGGAAATCGAATCAGTACTCATTTCTTTCTTTCGTATCGACTTTCAATTACATTTGATGACTATATATATTGGAAGTTAATCATTGTTTTTTTTCCTGAGAAAATGGTGATGGTGAAAGCTCTCAAATTAAAAATCGCAAAACGCGATTAATTTACATGGTACATCCCTAATCATGGTTACACAGAAGAACAATTTAAGTAATAAAGGACACATGAAGTTAATCATTGTTGTTACATTAACGCTTTCTTTTTTTAGTTTTTCTTAAAAATTCAAAAATCAACTCTTAGCTTAGTTCTTTCTATGTAAGAGACAAGTTTTGCATGTTTCAATATAGAGACTTACATGTTTTAATATATAATTTTTTTATTATAATATATACACATTTTTATTCTAATATAAATATTTGCAGGTTCTAATATAAAGATTTGTAGTTTCCAATATAAAAACTTAAGAGACTTGATTGTTCTAATATAAAGATTTGCATGTTTGAATATAGAGACTTGATTATTATAATATTAAGACTAGCATATTCGAATATATAGACTTTATTTTTCAAATATTAAGACCTGTCAACATTGAAAACAAGGTAGTCGAGGTGGCGGATGCTGATCGTTTATTTTTTTCCTAGTGGAGAGACGATCGAGAGAGACAAATGAAGATATATATGAAAAGAGAGATCGAGAAAAGAGATGTCAAATGGAGAGAATGATTGAGTAGAGAACGATCGAGAGAGATACGAGATAAGGCGATTGGACAAAAATTCTTTTATCGAATAGCAGAAGACGTGTAAGATGAAAGAAAATGAACGATCGATACAATTACTCTTATAAGGATTCTTGAGAAGGATCAGAAGTTAAATGATGTAAAAATTAAGTTACCAAAAAAAACTTAAATTTAGTGAATACCTGTCATTTTAGTGATAAAAAAGAAACGTAACAAGCAATTATAGTGACGTTTAATTTTTCTATTTTGGAAATTAGTACACTACAACAAGATTTCTATTCTGAAATATTCAGCTACAACAAGATTCACGTTACACATCACTACAACAGAAACGAGCAATTATATTCTTTATTTCATATTTGTTCTACAAACCAAACGTTATTAAAGGAGCCATGGCAATTTCAAAATTCAGTGAACACATTTAATAGCGGCCTTAAAGAGAAATTGGATATAAAAGGTGCAAGTGAAAAGCTGTGAAATCATTTAATAACAAATGTACAAAATGTCCGCTATAAAATCAAACTTTTAATAGCGATGATCTGCAGGATTCGCTATTAAAAGTGACTTTTATATTTGTTCACCTATTACGTCTATAATTATAGTTTTTAATACCAGTTCTTATTTACGTCAGGTATTAAAACTTTCGACCAATAGAATTGCACGATTTTGTTGAAACCAGAGGGCTTAATTTAAGCATATTCTAGAATATCGTGAGTCTATTTGTAAGTTTTGCAATTTGCAATAAATTCAAGTAATTTAAGTACAAGAAAATTCTAAACTAAACTAATAATGAAAAAATAAATAGATAAGTTTAGAAAGAGCAAACAAAGCAACTCACAAGATGACACAAGGATTTTAACGAAGTTTGGATATTGACGATCCTACTCTTCGGAACTCCCGACCCCTGACGCGGTAACAATGTCAAGTGGATTCACTAGACAACACAAGTGAATTTACAACTTCAGAATTGGTCTTGCTTACACACACTGATGGAGCACCAACCCAAGCCTTACACTATGTCGAACTTGGTCCCACTTACACACATCGGTGGAATACCAAGCCAACGAAAAACAAAAAAAAAATTACAAGGTTGAAAAGAAAAGACAATAAGATAATATCTTAAGTCTCTCAATGATTTGGCTTAATTCAAAAAAATGATCTTGAGATTTTGAGTAGTGGATTTGGCTAAGTTTTTACTCGAGAGATGTAATGGATGCTCTAAACTTGATTTTGAAATATGGGAGCAAGAGTTAGAAAGAAGGGTTGAGAGCATTCCTTTTATAGAGCTGGAAAAATCTAGTTCAAAAAACTTTAGTTGTTCCAAACTATTATGACGGTTTAACAACTATTATAACGGTTGGCACTATAGTCTAAAAAATTTGACCGTTGGAATACGATTTTTCTGATATTTTTGAACTAAATCATTGTGACGGTTCATGAACCATTACGCAACGGTTTGAATTGGAATTTATCTGGTTTCATGGGTTCCAACCCGTTGGACAACGGTTTGTGTTGTTTGGGTTGATCCAATTCTTGAAAAAAAACATAACTTTTGATTCGTAACTCCGATTGAGGTCATTTTTGAAGCATTGAAAAGGTAGCGATGAGTTATATTTTCTCAAAGACAAAATATCTAAATTAACCAAGAGTAGAAAGAATTTAATTAAAACATGTCTTGATGCTTGTTTTTGAGTATTTTGCTCATTCTTCTTTTGCATCCTTGATTTTGCAACTAATTGCTATAAATTTCACAGTATACAAAGTATTGTAAAAATTCAAGTTTGTTTTGTAAATCAACAAATACAAATAAATTATTTGAGACAACAATCTCCTCCTATTGTCGATTTGAAAAACTACAATTATATGTGCATACTAAAAAAATCTTATTTTTGAAGAATATGGCACATTCATTTCTCCCTATTTTTTGAATAAACAAAAAGATAATTTAGCAATTTTATACAGTTCTGCCACAATATATGCATCAATAATCCCAATAGAATGATATAGCAAGAAAGATCTCCAAGTTTTTTAATAAAGCTCTCCCTCAATTTTTGCAATTTACCACATATTTTGACAAAATTAATTTTGCTAGTCCTAGTTGACAAGTTTAAAGTTTAGCGGAAGTGAATTTTGAATTTTGGGCTTAATTATAATATGAGTTTGTTTAAATTTCTAGGACTCAATTCTTTTTTTTATTAACTCTCTCCTAAATATATGACGATTAGTATTGAGTGATTGATCAAACCTCAGACCATTAGGTTTGAACTTTAGAAACCCAAGCAACTTTTAATTTGTTGCTTTCCTTCCTAAGGTTTCATTCTAATGATATGTGGCCCTTTTTGCAACAACAGTTGCAAAATGCACAGGTTGGAGTATTCCCTTTGGTCTTAATGAACCGGGTGTAAAAATCTTTCTTAAATTCTTGAGCTTGATTCTTTGGTCGGTATGAATAATTGAAGTTTAGCTTGTGTGAATTTGAACCATTTGATTTTTGTAAAACAATCCTTGCTTTTTCATTATATTGTGCACAAGGTTTGACAAGATTTTGACTTTTAATTTCATAATTGCAATCATGTGGTCCTTTATAATATGTGTTGTTGGACCATGAAGGTTCAAAATACCTTGAGATCGGTTTGAGTTTAGCATAGTTATCATTGCTGAACAGGAACCTAAAAGCATGATCAGGTGCATTTCTAGCATTTTGGTATTTTTCTTTCTTGCCCTTTTTAATTTGCTTTCCTTTATTTTTAGGACTTGGAGAGTTTTTAGATTGTAAAGAAGATGGTAAAATCCTCTTGTATCCTAGACCCAACTTGTCATGCGGACGTTGTCCCTCATAACAGTTATTAAAATCAATCTTAGTGCAACCCTTCAATGCACTAGAAGATTTTGAAACTTCATTTTCGGTTTTTAATTTTTGTACTTCTTCTTTCAAGTTAAAAAAAATTCATGTTTTTGACAATCTTTTACCTTCAAGTTGTCCCTCATAACAGTTATTAAAATCAATCTTAGTGCAACCCTTCAATGCACTAGAAGATTTTGAAACTTCATTTTCGGTTTTTAATTTTTGTACTTCTTCTTTCAAGTTAAAAAAAATTCATGTTTTTGACAATCTTTTACCTTCAACTCAAGAGTTTCAATTTTAATTCATAACCTTGTACACATCGGTGGAGTCGATTCATTAGACAACACATGTGAATTTACAATTTTGGAATTGGTCTCGTTTAAACACATCGGTGGAGCACCAACACTAACCTTCAATAATGTCGAACTTGGTCTCACCTATACACACTGACGGAGCACCAAGCAAACAAAAAACAAAACAAAAATACCAGGTTGAAAAGAAAAGATAATAAGATAATCTCTCAAGTCTCTCAATAATTGGGCTTAATTAGAACAAATGAGATTGAGATTTTGAGCAATGGATATGGCTAAGTTTTTGCTCCAGAGAGGTAATGACTGCTCTAAAAATGACTTTGAAATGTGGGAGCAAGAGTTGGGAAGAAGAGTTGAGAGCATCCCCTTTTATAGAGCTGGAAAAAACAAGTTCAAAAACTTCAGCCGTTCTGAACCATTATCACGAATAACCGTTATAACGGTTGGTACTATAATCCTAGAAATGTGATCGTTGGAATACGAATTTTCTCATAATTTTTGAACTAAACCGTTGTAATGGTTCATGAACCATTACACAATGGTTTGAACTGGAATTTTTCTGGTTTTAAGGGTGCCAAATCGTTACACAACGGATGGGAACCGTTACAACAGTTTATGCTATTTGGGTTGATCTTGTTCTTGAAACAACCATAACTTTCGAAACGTATCTTCGGTTGAAGTCATTTTCGAAGCATTAGAAAGGTCGCGATGAGTTCTATTTTCTCAAGCCCAAAATTCCTAAATTAACTAAGCATACAAAGAATTTAACTAAAATATGTCTTGACGCTTGTTCTTGAGTATTTTGCTCATTCCTCTTTTGCATCCTTGATTTTGTAATTAATCTACAAAATTCTCAAAATACAAAGTATTGTATAATTTAAGTTTGTTTTGCAAATCGATAAATATAAATAAATTGTTTGTGACAACAAGTTAATGTCCCACTGGTCTATGTTTTTGTAAATCGAACTGTTCATTACATCAAATCCAACGGTCAGAAATTACTATGTGCCACATTTAATTTCCTTTTTGCATTAAATCTAACAATTCATATATATGTCCCACTGTCACATTTCATTTTCTTTCTTCCCACAGCTGAGACAAGGGAGCTGAGGTGAGGAAGTTGGAATCACTCTGCCATGAAATGCACCATACGTTTTATTCATTTTGGTATGAATACTTGAAGCTCAATCTAAAAATCGGAAGTAATTGTTTTCTTTTTTAGATTATTTAGATACAAACCCCAATCTAAAAGCATTTTCTTTTATTAAATTTATTATTTTCTATATTTACTTGATTAGTTTCTTCTTCTATATAGTTATAGAAAATAGAAGAGGCAGAAAATAAGAGGAAATTAATTGATGGAGTTTTACAAGGTAAATTTGAAAATGCATAGAGTTGGGTCTCGAGGAAAATTAGTTAAAGGTTGATGCGTCATAAGTCCGGGTCTCGAGCCTGCAGTTGTCATCGTATTTTTTTTTTACTTTTAATACCGAATGTACTGTAAAGTTCGCTATAAAAAGCTCCTTTAATAGCGGATTTTTGGCGACGTCCGCTGTCAATGATGTTATTTTATATTTGTTGCTTGGTAAGATCCGCTATTAAATGGGCGTCTTTTATAGGTGATCTTCTGCAAGATTCAGTATAAAAGCCCCTTTATATACATCAAATCTGCAGTAGTGCATCAAGATCTGACGGTCTGAGAGTATCCGGTGTATTCATCTATGGAGTACTGAAGTTTTTTTTCCATAAAATTATATTTAGCTGCGGGCATAAATAAATAAATAAAAAGAAAATTTAACTGGAACAAAAGTCCATTGGATACATTCAAATTGTGTAGGTTTCACTAAGCAGTGTAAAAACACATGAAGTACTATTCTATATGGTCCCATAAAAAATGCAATATATATGCAACAGAATCCCTTGGTCACAAATACTAATCAGACTTGTATTTCCAGAAACGTGCTAAAACATTAATTTGCTGTCAATGTCTGACGAATGCTGGTAATATTTAACATGACTAATATTCAAAGTCACACAAAGAATCAGACCAGGCAACCCAACAATTAAGTGAAGTAGGTGGTAATTAAGTAGAATTATTATAAATCATGAACTGAGATCTGCTGAAACGGTTGTGGTACTTTGGTTTCCACTGAAATGCACATGCATATTATAATTTGTAACTTTTTTCTTTTTAATTTTATTATACACATGGCTTCAAAATTTTATTTGAATATTCTAATAAACATCTAATTTTTATGATATATTTAACTATCCTATTTTTTCTAAGATGTTTCTCTTTTAAATATAGAAACAAATTAGTATTCAGTTTTTTTTATTTCTGATATAGAGTTTCTAGTTTTTTATTAAACTAGACGTTGAGCTCACGCTCCGCGCGAAAAACTAAAAAAAAATAAATGACAAAAAAAAATTGGAAAAAAATAAATCTAAAAAATTAAAAAAAATTGCTACAAAAAAATCGGAGAAAAATGGGAAAATCGAAAAAAATAAAAATGCTACAATGTTTTCAATGTAGCACGCTACAGTGAAAACACTATTTATAGCAACTGTTTCCAAGCATGTTCAACTTTTATATATAGAGAATTTCATTTAACGAGATTCTCATATTTAAACTTACGGATGATTGAATTCATGACTTCATAAAAATCATATTAGTTAGCTATTATTAGACTACTAGATCACTAGCGTGCAAATTAGTATATATTGAGTTAACGGTCTCTAACTTAAATGGTTCGAATTTCTAGTTATCGACACATGGCTTCAAATTAATCAATAGTTTGAATCTGTTATATGAAAAACTCAACCGTTATGATCGTGAGGAGCACCATAACGAAATTTACATGAGGAACATTATTTAGATTAAATTTTAGTACAAGTTTTGGATTTATTACTTATTATTTAGATATCTGAGTTAATTTGAATATGATTTGATGAAAAAAACGACGACGCAAAAATGATCAACTTGTTCAATGAAAAAATAAATATGTTTTCATTGAACCAGTAAAGAATATATCAGCAATTTTAATTTTTTCAATTTAATTAATACTTCATACGAACAGAATTTGCCATAAAATTTAAAATATGCTTAAAATATTGAAAGATTTTTGTGTTTTGTTAATTTTAAGAGATTTAATATGATTTCACTATTTTTTATCATACGAACAATTCTTTTATAAACCAAAACTTTTAACAAAAATTAATTATAATAATTTACTTTCACCAATCATAGTGCAATCAAGTTGATTTTACCATAAATAATAATAATAAAGTTAAATTCGATCCATCACAGAATTATTCTTTCATAAATCTTTCATAATTAGCCTTTTAATATTATGTCTCAAGTTTCTGACAGGTCTCAACTGGATCCGAAACTATCACGAAATTCTAGTATAAATACCTCTAAGCAATCCATTTTAAATCATGCGTTCTTCGCGTAAGAAAAGCAATACTCTTTCTAAGAACTCTTGCCAACCTAAAAAATCCGGAAATGGATTGCATTGAAAAGGATGCTCCTTCCATGTCAAAAAAGGAACATGATCAAGAAAAGGAATGGTCGGAGCTTCTTCCCCATGTACTACATCTCGTATCCAAAAGGCTCCCTGATCTTTCCGACTTTGTTTGTTTTCGTGCGGTATGCAAGAATTGGTATTCTGAGGTTCCCCTCTCCGACCCACCACCGCAACTTCCATGGCTTCTCGGCCACACTGCCGCCTCTGACAACCATATACAGATCTACTCGCTGTCGCACAGAAAATTGCGAACCATGTCCGTACCAGAATCCTGTGGCAAGGAGTTCATGGGACCATCAAAAGAACATATATTCTCCTCTGATCAGGCATGCACCTCTTTAAAGCTTTTCAATCCTCTAACTGGCAAAGAGGTGCCTCTTCCATCTATAGATCTCGATTGGTGTTTTCCTATCTGCACCTCACTAAATTGTACTGATGATGTCGTTATATGTGGAGGAAAGACCGAGTCCAAGACTCAAATTTTGGCGTTGTGTCGTCCCGGTGATGACAGGTGGACAGTGATACGAAAGGCACTTGAACGCTGCTTGATAATATACTGCAAAGGAATGTACTTTATTTACTATCCTGAAACCGGGAAGACTGAGGCCGTTGAGGTAACATCAGGCTTTGCAGTCACGACTGTGCCTCCTCCTCCTACACAACTAAACTGTCTAGTTGAATCAAGCGGACAGCTATTAGGAATTTCTTGCGATCTTAGTCTCGATCAAGACGGGGATTGCAAAATATATCGTCTCGACTATGGCGAGAAAAATTGCAAATGGGTCCAATTGAGTAGCATTGATGACCAAATACTGTTCCTAGAAGGTGGACAAGGCATTTCCATCTGTGCAACAGGGTCTCTTCAATCAGAAAGAAATTGCATCTTCTACTTAGGCTCTCATGATTTGATTAATTTTGATGGTGTTTCCACCACTTATTACCTTTCCAAGTATGACATAGAGGCTAGGCGCTGGGAGAAAAAGCCGCTTCCTTCTATGAAAAAACCAGGCTGGTTCTTACCCAGTCACAGTTGTTAAATGATGCTGTCAAATTATTTTTGGCAGTAATGTCAATTAGTACTCAATTATATTGCCGAACCAATGTATATATGGTTGCTTTTTTATTTTATCCAATCATTTATCCTTTTAGTTACTACATGAAGAGGAGATAAAATATTTCTTTTGATTATTTCCTTTTTTGAGAAACTTTTGATTATTTCCTTACTCGGCTATTTCTATTCATCATTTCTTTTTGCATTTTTGGAATAATCTTAATATGAGGAAGCTAACTTGAATGTGCAATTTTTTCCTTTGTTGACAAGATTTCACGGAAAACACCTAGCTAGCGATGTATTGCAACAGCTTGAAATTTTAAAACTTCTATGTTTTCTTAATCTAAGGGGTACCCAAGCCTCCAGCGTGTATTGCTAAATATTTCTTAACGAGTTTCATTTTTGTGCTCACGAAAGTTTGACCCATGTCCTCCTAAAATCTTTCTAATTAGTCATCACTAGACTGCTAAACTCTTAACTTAATTAAGAAAAAGAAAATGAACACACAAATAAGAGACAGGATATATATATTGGATGTACATATTGCTATGCACTCATATATATGAAAAATAAGCACCCATCTCTCATTTTATTCATTGATTAAAATATTGAATTACAACCCTAATTAACTAATGACAATTTTTATAAGAAACTAAAGCTTATATATGAAGTTTAAAATACTAAAAACAAAAAAAGAGAAAGAGAAACAAAAAATAGAAAATAATTATATGTTATCATTCTTATGAAAAAAAATCGAACTCTTCCATAACTTGTTGAATGAGATTATGAGAGTGAAACAAGAGGTCGAGCTTATGATGATTTATATCATAAGCTAAGTACGAAGGAAGGCAAAAATAACGTCTATAAAATTGCCAAACTTCGCGAGAGAAAGACGAGAGATTTAAGTCAAGTCAAATTCATCAAGGATAGACAAATAAACTTTTTATGAAAGACGACGAAATCAAAAACATACGAAGAGAATACTTCGGCAAAATATTCAATGGAGAGAATGAAAACACTATGATTGAGCTAAATGACTCTTTTGGCGACACCAACAGGCGATTCATTCGAAGAATTCAAGAGCCGCAGGTGAAGGAGACTTTAAATAGAATGAAAGTAAGTAAAGCTTTAGAGCTTAATAACATTCCGATCGAGGTATGGAGATGCCTTGGAGACATAGGGATTGTTTGACTAACTAAGTTTTTCAACAACATCTTTCGATCAAACAAAATGTCAGACAAAAAGTATATTAGTACCTATCTTCAAGAATAAATGAGATATTCTAAGTTATACTAATTACAGAGAAATCAAGCTTATGAGCCATACAATGAAGATTTGGGAGAGAGTGATTGAGCATCGTTTAAAAAAGATAACAAACATTACGAAAAACTAATTTGGTTTTATGTCCGGACGATCGACTATGGAGGTGATTTTATTGATTTGACAATTGATGGAGAGATATAGAGAGGAGAAGAAGGATTTATATATGATATTCATCGACATGAAGAAAGCGTATGACAAAGTACCGTGAAAGATCATGTAGTGAGCACTTGAAAATAAGAAAGTCCCAACAAAGTAAGTTAACCTTATCAAGGATATGTATGATAACGTTGTGACTAGTGTCAGAATATGTAATGGCGAGACTGATGATGTTCCCATTAATATAAAATTACATCAAGGATCAACCTTGAGCCCTTATATTTTTTTCCTTAGTGATCAATGAGATATCGAAAGATATACACGACAATATCCCTTGGTGCATCCTCTTTGCAGACAATGTGGTCCTAATTGACTAAAGGAATGTAGGGATGAATAGAAAATTAGAGTTGTGGAGGAAGACTTTAAAATTAAAAGGTTGTAGACTTAGTAGGACTAAGATCGAGTATATGACGTGCGAGTTCAGTGGCGTTTGATTAGAAGATGGAGATGTTAGTTTAGATGGACAAGCAGTACCTAGTATCTTTTGATATTTGGAATCAATGCTAAAGAGTGATGGTGGTGTTGATGAAGATGTTAGCCATAGAATAAGAGCGGATTGGATAAAATGGTGACAAGCATCTGGCATCGTATACGACAAGAAGGTCTCAGAAAGGTTGAAAGATAAGTTCTATAGGACGACGATCAGACCCGCATATTGTATGGAGCAGAATGTTGGGCTACTAAAGGGCAACACATACAAAAAAATGAGTGTGGCAAAGATGCGTATGTTACGGACTTATGGTGGATATGTGGACATACAAGAAGGGATCACATTAGAAATGACGATATACGTGACAAGGTTAGGGTTGCACCGATTGAAGAGAAACTTGTTCAACATCGTTTGAGATAGTATGGACATATCCAGTGGAGGCCTTTTGATGCACCGATACGTAGTGGAGTTTTAAGTCGCATCGAAAACACTAGAAAATGTAAGGATCAACCGAAATTAACATGTGATGAAGCTGCAAAAAGGACTTAAAGGCATGAAATGTCTCCAAAGAGTTGGCGTCAAATAGGAGTGCATAGAAGTCAGCGATCCACGTACTAGACTCGTAATAAAGAAAATTTTAGAAGTAGTGTTATAGTTGTACGACTTTAGTCTAGGATTAATGATGTAGAGTGCTAGTCTAAACTTATGATTGGTAGAATAGTGTATTATTATTATCATTATTATTATTATTATTAGAATTATCATGATCATTTATATACTTCTATTTTTACTACTATTTTACTATTTATTATATTATTATTATTTATATTGATTTTTCATTTCATATTGAATTTCATTTCTAGCATATTTCAATTTATTTGAAAATAAGGACTTTGTTGTTGATGTTGTTGTTCAAAACAATATGTTTTTTTTTACCACACCATGGTCTTCCACTTGTCACCAAATGAGTATTAAGTTCATCCTCGTTCATTTTCAATTATCCACCTTTATATACATTTTGCTAGCAAAACATCATTGAAAGCCTGCAAATCAATTACAGAGCTAATATATCGATCTCTTCATTGATGCATTCATCGATCCAATAGGACGGGTCCAGTTGAGTTCAGTTTGCATGTTGTTTTTGTTATGATGCATGTTGTTTTTTGTATTGTGCATGTTTTTTTGTTATTATGCATATAATTGATTGGACGCTCCACTGAAAACGAAGGTCGCTATGCTCATAGATGCGGACTGGATGAATCCAGTTGCATTTATTTTGAAAATTATTCTAGTTATTATGCATGTTATTTTTGTTATGGATAATGTTTCGTAGATGCCACATTTGATACCAACTATTGATACCGATTTTATTATACACATTTAGTTGAGTTATAATGCACATTATTTGAGTTATTATGCATGTTATACCATAACTATTGCAGTACAAAAAATAACATGTATAACTATTTAATTACAGAAAATAACATGCATAATAACTCAAATAATGTACACGATAACTCAACTAAAGATGCATAATAAAATCGACAACATGTATAATTATTTCATTACAAAAAATAACATGCATAATAACTCAAATAATGTGCATGATAACTTAACTAAAGGTGCATAATAAAATCAATATCAACAGTTGGTATCAAATATGGTATCTACGTATCAGCTCCCTTTTGTTATTATGCATGTTATTTATATTGTTTTGCATATAATTAGCATGTTATTTATATTTTAAAAAGTGCGTAAATTCAGGGTTTAATTGGATATAATGGAAAATCAATATTCTAACTTAAATTGGAATCTTCTTTTCAATGGAAACCTCAAGCGAGCACAAACACAATGTGAACCAAATTTGGAAACCTCAAGCAAGCACACAATGTGAACCAAATTTGGAAACCTCAAGCAAGCACAAACACAATGTGAACCAAATTAAGGGGAAAAACGAACTGCACTTGTCCATGTGTCGCATCATAATTTCTTATAGTTGATAGTACTGGAGTACGCAACTAAGTATATATAGTTGACTTGAATTTTTTAAACTATTTTGAAATTTGCTCAAACTATCCCGTAATTTGCTCAAGCCGGCATCTAAATTCAAACAAGACAATTTACATACTTGACCTGGTCATGATTTGAAGGGAGAAAGCCTTCAGGCCGGTAAGAGCATGTGAGAATTATAACCACACACTCAAACAAAATTGCAATGAAAAATAAAACAGAGTTAAACTATTCCATTTTTTGGGTAATTATCAAAATGTTCCGAAAAAGTAGTCAGGGATCAGAGTTTTTTAGATGCACTGGTCAGAACAGTAAAAATTCTACCGTTCGGTGATTTTATTTTATTTTCTTTTCTTTTTGACAAATTCTAAAACGGTAGTTTTTGCACCATTCAAAGATGTTGTTTCTTTTTTCTGGACATTTATTTACCATTCTGATCATGTATAGAAAATTAATTATAATTTTGATCATGAAAAGCAAAAAATTTGAACATTTAATTATAATTTTGACCAATATCCTTTAAATTATACCTACTCAGATTGATAATACGAAAATAGAAATGAATATATACTGAGACTGGTGTGGACTGGAAAAAAAGACAAAATTATAATTAAATGGCCATAGTTTTTTGCTATACATTGTAGAAATTGTTATCAATTTTATTACATGGTCAAAATTATAATTAAATGTTCAAAACTGAAAAAGGTAATCGTTTTCTATCGTTCGACGGTAAACTCAAGTCCCGAACGGTAGTTTTTCTACCGTTCTGACCATTCAATCGATAACTCGAACCCCTTAGCTATTTTTATAAGTACCATTTCACAATTAACAAAAAAAAAAGCTGATACTGCGTATGTTTTAGTTTTCTGAAACCATCAAACTCAAAGTACAAAAATCCACTAAATTGTAATAAAGATTTGAACGGAGAGCAATTTATCTAACACATAGGGCATCTAATTTTTATGCAAAATGTAATTCAATATTATCATTTAGGTTTCCTTTCACAGACACTACTACCATCAATTTTATGAAATGATTGTTTTTTTTTTAGTAAAAAATGAGAGCTCTTGGCTCTCAGATTTCATTAATTAAGAGTATTTACAAGGTTATTCTAGAAAGGAGAATAAGAAATTTTACAGAGGAATAAAGGAAAAAAGAAAAGGAGAGCAAGAACAGAGAGTAAAGGAGTTAGCTAGTTCCTAAATGCGCCTTGTTAACTGAATTGTCGGCCTGCGTCTTACGTGGGAAACCACGCTCGTCTTTCTTCCAGTATTTCTCTTATGGTTTGCACAACAGATTGTTTCTTTTCTTGAAAAATTCGTCTACATCTTTCTCTCCAGATGATAAAATTGGTGACCATCTCTGTCTTAGCCCAATTGGATGCCGAGTGAATCGTCAGCAATCTGTGTGGATTGCTTCCATTGAATAAACTCTGAAGAGCCTGATCATTGTCTCGCAGTATATGAATGAGTTGATGTCTTACACTGGATGCGAAATGACAAGTTACTGTGAGGTGCCTGACCGACTCCCCCGCCGATTTGCACATGTGGCAGAAGTTTGGGATGAGTCAGCCTCTCTTGATGAGGTTGTCTATCGTGTTCAGCCTATTTTGCAGCATTGTCCATGAGAAGATCTGTACTCTGAGCGGAGCCTTGGTTTGCCACATCTTGGCTACGTGGTTTGAAGGCGCTGGGAAGGAAGTGAAAAATTGGTAAGCGGATTTTGCTGTGTACTTCCCAGACGGATCCCGAATCCAAGTAGTTTCATCATTATGAATTTGAATGCAGGCTTGGTAGTGTGGTAGGATACTTCTAAGAGATTTCCAGAAAGGGGATGGCTGAGCTGATTCCCAGGGGAGCGAATCAGAGAGGAGCCACCATGGCCTGTCGCTACTCTGACATTTCCAAATCCATCTGAGCAACAAGCTTTCATTTGCAATTTGCAAATTTCTGATTCCTAGGCCTCCAATAGTTCTCGGTCTACACGCCATCGCCCAGTTCACCATAGTGAGGTGGTTGTGCAGCGTGTTTTGCATCTTGTGCCCATGCCACAAGAAGTTGCGACGAATTTTGTCCATGTCCTTTAGCACTCCGGTTGGAACTTTGAATACCGTCATAAAATAAGTTGGGAGAGCTGAAAGAACGGCATTGCAAAGGATAAGTCTCTCTCCTAACGATAGAAGAGAAGCTTTCCATCCAGCTAATCTGGATTGCATTTTCTGGATTAGTCCTGTGAAATCTCCCCTTTTGAGCTTTGAATCTTTAAGTGGTAGCCCTAGATAGCTTGTGGGGAAAGAGGCTGGAGCACACCGAAATAGACGGGCCAGGCCAGTTGTTTCCACCATAGTTGAAGCTGTGAGGAGAAGCTGAGATTTGTCGCTGCTTATGGTAAGACCTGAGATGCCGGAGAAAATGTCTAAGAGAAGTTTTATCAGTCGGAGTTGTTGCGGAATGGCTTTGAGGAGGAGCAATGTGTCATCTGCGTATGACAAACAGATCTTTGCCCCCTGAAGAGGAGGATGAAGCAGACCGGCAGAGGTTAGTTGGTGAATCCGGCAAGGAAGAAAGTCCATGGTGAGCACAAAGAGATAAGGGGCCAATGGGTCGTCTTGACGAACACCTCGTTTTAGAGTAATCTTTTTCCCTGCTACTGAGTTAACAATTACTCTGGCTGAGCCAGGTAGTATAAGGTGTTATATCCATAGAATCCACTTTGGGGGGAATCCTTTTGCTTCGAGGCATTGAATTAGGAATTTCCAATTGATGGAGTCAAAGGCCTTGTTGATGTCCACCTTCAAGACAACAACTTTAGATCGTTGACGAGTAGTTGCTTGAATCACCTCCTGAGCATATAGGAATCCTTCTAGAATATATATGTTCCAAATGAATGCAGTTTGTGTTGAAGAGACAATTTTATCAATGATTAGCTTCA
>CAXKVX010002605.1:0-23113 GCA_964058865.1 Eleocharis quinqueflora
TGCGAAAGAAGGAAAAATGAGGGAATATTTCTGTCAAGGAAGAATGATGGAGAGTTGGTGTTTATATAGAGAACAAATTTTTTTGGAAGAAAAAATAATGTCTTGATCCGTGACAGCATTCAATTTTTTGGAGGTTGGATTGACGAAAATTGACGGCTTGATGGGAGCTGAATGGTGATCCGTGGGAGAAGATATTTTATAGCAGACTGTAGGAGTCGTCCGCAGGGGCGGATCCATGATTTTCGTCAGAGGATGCAAAATATATATTTTTTTCAGAGCGGCAAATGACACAAACTTTTAAATATACATTGTTGTTTTGCACAAAAATTTGAAAAATTAGACAAATACACATAATTATTTTGCAAAAAAGTTTCAGGGGGGCACTTGCCCCCTGGTACATGCTGCATCCGCCCATGGTCGTCCGCTATAAAAGCCTTTAATAGCAGACCCTTGCGATGTCCTCTATTAAAGATCGGATTTTATAGTGGTTCTGACATAGTCTGCTATAAAAGACCTTTAATAGTTGTACCATTTCCAAATCAGCTATAAAAGCATTTAATAGCAGACCTCTTCTGACCTGCTAAATGTTGTTTCTCTTGTAGTGATTGTTTTTGTTATTATGCACGTTATTTTTGTTATTATGCATCTAATTGACTGAACATTCGAGTGAAAACACGCCTCTCGACACGATTTTCCTTCTCCATTTGCCTTGCCGTGTTCTCTCCAGTTTCTCTATCGTTACAACTCAATTCGAATAATAATACAGTTAACATGCATAATAATAATAACGTGCATAATAAGACAATTAACATTAACCATGACACTTTTAATAACACAATTCGAAATAAATAACACTGATTAACATGCATAATAACTTATTCTGAATAACAATAAAGTTAACATGCGTAACTTACGAAGAATTTGTCACAAAACAAATTAATAAACTTATTATACACATTATTTGAACTATTGTGCATGCTATTTGAACTGTTATGCACGTTATAAAAGTAAGTGCAAATAGATATAAATAATTAGTATCGATTATGGTATCAATATGACGATACAATAATGTGCATAATAACAAAAAAAATATATAATAGCTACAACAATGTACAAAATGAATGCAACTGAATTCTTTATTTATATTTACAGGGTTATATATGATCTTATCGCTATATAAGCTATAAAGCTACCTAAATTAAATAGTTTACCAGAAACTATAGTTTTTGCCGTCCTTATCTCATCAAATTTCCATGATTTCGTTTCATATCCCGGAGCTGGTGATGCATTTACTTGCAATGTTGCATGCATGTCTGATCGCTTCTGCTCATGTCTGTAAAATGGCTCGCAGCTTTTGCTTGCCACGGCTAATATTTTTATCTCTGTTTTTTTGTACGATCGCCACTGTTACCACTTACCAGCATTTCTGGTTCTGGTCTCCTCACCATAACACACTAGTAAATTAATCTATTTTTTTTACAACGTAAAGTAGTGTTTTATTTCTAGAGACATCAATTATTGTTTTAATTAAACTGTGTTCATGAAAAAAATTTAGATACACTTATATAGATGCTTTCTAGATACTTCGCTCAATTCGAAACGTTTGATTGCATTGAGATTATTCACATCATATATTCCAATCAAACGGTGCGAATTGAGTTGAGTATCTAAGAAACACTTATCTAGATTACCTAAGTTTTTCTTTATGTTCATTTATATAATATATATACAGCAAAGTAAATGACTTTTTAAATCGTAGACAGTTGGCAATATTTTTTAAAACTATTCGCAGTGGATTATATATTCATAATAGATGTATTGTTTGATATTTTATTTTTTAATTGTAGACACAGTATTTTATATTTGTCATTCAGATTTATTCACATACAAACAAAGTCGATGTTTTATTGTTATAAATTGAAAATTCCAAACATCATACATTTTTGTTATTATTCTAAATTAATCTAAAATATGGTAAATTGTTAGAAATCATAATATATATTATATTGTTGCCAGGGATATTCAGATTATTTCGTATTGAAATATAGATATTAAATATTAAATTACTGAAAATGTCTGACAGCAAATTTACATGTGCTAGATCTTCTACAGTTAATCTCTGTACTGCTTTACTACATAGGCTTCTATGCACTATTAATTGTAATTCAAAATTTCAGAAAAAACTTAGTTAAATCACTTGCTGAGGATTCAGTCTAATCATAATTCAATTATTTTGGTAATTTCATATTTTATTATACTGGTATTAAACCCTTAAGATTTGGTAATTTCATATTTACATGCACATGATGGCCTTATAGATCTGCTTAGGAAATGGTGGGGTAGTATATCTTTATCAGTCTTATAAGTAATGAAGAATTTTTCTCAAAGCATTTCAGATCTTGAGGAATTACAAGAAACTAGAGAGCTTAGTCATGCAAGTACTTAGTTTTTAAAATGTAAATTTAGAGAACATTTACAATGAATAAGAAAATTTTTGGCAACAAAGAACCAAAGTGAGATAGATTTTAGAAGGAGATTCAAATACAAGATTTTTTAATATGATAGCTACTAAGAGAAGGAAAAACTTATTTTTCAATTTCAACATATTCTTATTTCAAATTGAAAACGACCGTTTCGAATCATTAAAATGTAACAATGTTGCAAGTATCTATGTAACAATGTTGAGTGTCGAAAGACAACGAATAGAAAAAAACAATGTTGAGTGTTTTTTAGACTAATGAACTGAAAATCGCTATCTTAGCCATCAAAGAATTTCAGAGAATACAGATTCATTTTTGGAAGAAAGAGGACACTAATTCCATCTAAACTTATACCAACTGTCAGATCCAAATTGAACATCCACCATTCATTGCAACCCCCCTCCCCCCCCGGAACGAGATCTTCTACCGCGCGGCACCGTCACTGTGTGTGCCGCGCAGCAAATCTCGGTCTTTAATTTGCATCAAGATTCGTGAAAGCTAAACTTTATAATATCAGACCTCTCTGAATCAAATCTGAACCGTTCGTAACTGACAGCGCAGTAAATTTGAACGGTCCGTCGGTACCGGGCGGTAGAGAATCGGTCCCGCTCCTCCCCAATCTAAATATTACCATCCATCAACTGTAGAGAACTCTGACACAGTGCTAAGAACCTCTGCACGGTGGTTATTACCAATTGGTCGGTGTAGTGTGGTCCGTTTATGGATCCGCGTGTAAAGAGGAATTTTGAGTTCGACCAGCGTTTCCTCTTTTCCTGTTTACCAGTATACTGGCACTTAAATGCAACCTGTCCTTACTCCTTAGTCCATGACACGTGATCTATTAACTGTGTGTGCATACGGATTGGATACTTCCTTGCGCCTTTTGCTCAGACTGTCAGAACAGTACCGAGGACAGTGCCATAATGCCATAATTACATGGAATTTCGCATGTTATTTCATGCAAACAACCTAATAGGTACCAGTACTTGCGAGTTGCGAGGAACAAGAATGAACTAGAACTAGTTGTAGAAATATATATATTATATATACCTCTGCAACTAGTTCGACAGAATGTCAAAATATATGCGAAGGAGGAGCTTCATGAATCATGATATGGGTCCTGACAAAAATATATACTAAAATTTGAAAATTTCAAGATGTAGACATCAACCTTCTTTGCTGTACTAGAAAACTATCCAAAAACAAGGAACGAGATCAGGGGCCGCGCGGCACTGTGTTGCACGCGAAGAGGACCGTCCGATTTTCTAATTCGTGTCTTAGATCTTAAACCACTCATGATTGTCATATGAACAGTCAAGACGATGCGCGGTACCATAATGCGCGACAGAAGAACAGAGTCCCAAAAACAAATTCTGCTTGTTGCAAAATAGTATCAAAATACAGAGGGATAATTTCTAGTCGAGAATTATCTTGAGATTTCATGTCTGACATCTAAATTATTGATGAACAAAAGTTCAAATAGTTAATTCAACATTAGATAAAATGTAAATGTAATTAATCTTTTGTTTACTAATTATAGAATTTTGAAGGTTCGGGACCATATTTTGTTGCTCTGAATTAAATCCGGAAAAAGATAAATATTTTTATTTGTTTTTAAATCTATCATCACGTCAAGTATGAATTGTATTGAACATTGAATCTGGCACATATGGTAATTAATTTTCTCTCCGAATAGAAAGACATGTATATTTAAATCTTGCAATATGCATTTTAAAATATAAATAACACGAAAAATGGAAGTTCATATATATCAAGCCGTTAAAGGAGTGTCTTTTGTGCTCTAATTTTATTTTATTTTTTGAAATAAAGTAAAAAAATAAGATATTTCGGAAGAAAATTGCTCTACACATGTAGAGTAGAGTGAAAGATAATAAAGAAAAGTTTAAAGTTAGTTTCTACCAAAAAGATGGAAGCAGAGATATTTTGAAAGAAGACCAAGTTATCACCTTTTATTACTGCAACCTATTCATCAATTTCTTAAATTTATTTTTATAACAAAAACGAAATTACATTCAAAACTAAACAAACATTCTGTTCTCAATCTTTCCACACCCACTTAACATAACCCAATGATATTTCTATACTCTCTTGATTAAATCTAAAACCCAACACAAATTTGCACAATTAGCAAAATATCTAATATCAACACTATACTAGTTCTAGTCCTACGATTTATACCATTCTCACGCATCCATAGCAATTTATTTTCACCAAAACTCCATTCAATCTATTGACTTACATCAGATATCGATATATCTCATATTAGTCAGCAAGACATATTGCACCTCTACCAACTGTCGTGGTTGTTGCTTATCCAGATGTCGCACCCAAGCTCAAGCGAAATCGTTCAAAGATCACTCTGGTTATATCTTTGCCGCACAATCTCTGTACTGCACTTCGCCGAGAGCTCGACCTCGCTTCACACACGACCACGAGCAGATTGTTAAACACACTCATCTCTTCCAGCAAGCAAGATCATACCAAAATACCAGTACTAAATCTGAGACAAACCAAGCCCAGTTGCAACTCGAATTCATCCTGCTATCAATAAAATTCATCAATCAACCCTTACTTTCACCTGAGATGTCACCTGAGATTGATAGTTGGGACTTGCGACCGAACAGTACAGAACTATCACCTATGATTCGAGTTTTGGAGTATTACTTCTGATCGTCAACACCTCCATCAGCGATCATGATTCCATCCATGATCGCCTCATCACATCACAATTTGATTTACTTCTCACAATCGCCTCTCCACTCATTGCCTCATCCCTTCTCACGATCAACACTTCACGTTCTGCTAATCAGAAATCTCCATCACTTCACCATCAGCACTTCTCACAATCAGCATGCCTCGCGATCAGCACTTCACGATCAGCCCTTCGTGATCAACACATCTCACCATAAGCACTTCACGATCCACACTCTCAGGATCACATTTCACCATCACATCTCAACACAGCATGATCTCTCACTTATCAGTGTTGAGAGATTCTTGTGCTGAGGCAATATCGCCAGGTGCTCATCTCGGAACCAGGGAGAAGAGGAGTAGAGATAAGAGGAGGGGAGGGAGAGGGAGAAAGTAAGAAGGTGGAGGCGGAAAAGACCGGACCTCTTCCGCCTAGATTTTTGTCTCGATCGCCTCTTTTTCTCTCCGGTTTCTTTTCTCCAGAACGTAAGCAAATTTTGGATAGTTTACGAAAATAGTAATTCAAATTATATATTAATAAAATCTGTAGTATATTTCAAATTCATCATTATCATAGTATTCAATACATTTAAAGTTAGCATACATATTATAATATCTTTTACAAGTGTCAACAAGTCTCTTTTAGGCATGTATGGAACCTTTTCACTCGCCTACGTGCGGTTGAAAAAAAAATCAATCTCAGCAAACTTTATTTTTCCCACCTGCAAGCAAACGAGCGTAAAAACTAGTGTGAATTTGAAAATAAAACACCGAATAGGAACTAAAATTTTCTTGTTGGGTAATAAATCCATAATTTATGTCAACTGTCATATATGAAAAAGGTGAAAATAGGCGCGATAGCTAGCGTTATTTTGTATGAATATATATATCTGTGTTAAATTCTAATGAAACTTTTTGTTGGATATGCAATTAATTGGAATTGAATTGCTCAGAAACATAAGAACTAAAAGCATGCTGTCATTTCGGTTCCATATGTATCGATCAGAACTCGCAAATTTAAACCCAAAGCAGTGACAAAAAGAAAGAACAGAAGGTCGAACTCAATACCCAATGCTCTCTTCTCTAATCAGAGAAAAACCTGATGAAGAGTTCTTAAATTAGGACTGTAAAATTGATACCAGAAAATTTGTTTATGTCTGAGTAACTTAGTATTTGTTTAATCCGTTTATTCAAGTATTGTTTGGGCCTATTTACAACGGCTTAAACTGAAGTAATTGAATCCAATTAGTATTGTAGGTATCCACAAAATTAGGATGGCATCTGGAGCTAATTATTATCATTATTTATTTCATACTTTGCCTTCATTAAAGATTTGGTCCCCTTATTAAAAAAAATTTGGGTCTCCCGAGGCTTTGTGATGACTCAAATCTTTGATGATTGAACTGTTAGATATGTGAGTCCCAAAATTATGACAGCTGAATGGGTCGTTATAGTTGAAATTAGAGAGTCTGACAGTGTACCGGATAAATATTATTAGTTCTATGATGAAATCTGAACCTTTTAAATTTGATATGATAGTCCCAAAACTATGATTGCAGTGTGCCATGCCATAGCGACTCGAATCTGCTGTAGCGCAGTAGCGTGCTATAGCAGATGAACGATCCGGATCGATCGTTAATTTCGCGATCGACCGTCAGTGATGAAAATCAAGAGGACATTTATACTTTGACACGAATTGAATGCAATCAGTGAAAATCAGACGATCCAGATGCTGCAGTACATCATCCCGCGCAGCACTAGATCTGAATTCATGCCATTGTGCAGCAGCTGATACGGAACCGTCAGACCATTTCTGTCCTAATGTACACAAGCAGCTCACCACCTTGGCTCCACACCAAAAAATGGAACAAAAGAAATTTTTTTATTTAATGTATACAAAAGATTTAAATATTTTTGAAAGAAAAGAAATTGAGTTTGATTTTCTAGATGAAATAGAAGAAGGGTACATGCTACATTGTTTCTTTCGAGGAATCAGTATATGATACACCATTATTCAATATATACACAACAACAACGTTTTTCGTATAAAAACAAAAGAACCTGTGTTTACTATTATCATTCGTTCAGTTTTCAAAATTTTCTGTTGCAACAAAAATAATTGAACTAAAAAAATTCTAATGAAAATTTGAAAATTAAAGGATTAATGTAGCCAAACTAGTCCTTTTAGTTTTCAGAATTTTCCGAACTAACATGATAAAAGAACTAAAAAATTTGTCACAATTTAAAAAAAAAAAAAATATATATATATATATATAGACAAAACGTGTTTTGGTTATCAAATTTTATTTTGAAAAGTTGGTACAATGTATATAGTTCCTTTAGAATTTTTCGAGAAACAAGAAATAGTTTTTTTAACAAATCAAACCTCTTTTTCTTACAAAATTATAAATATTTTCTTACAAAATTATAAATATTTTCTCTAATGAAAAAAATTGGAGAGGACAAGAACGGTTGGGTTGAACAATTAAACCTCTATCTCTTGAGCCTCGTGCCGAAAACTGGAGAGAAAAGAGAAAATATAAACACAACAAAGAAAAAATTTCCAGTGAGAAAATATAAACACAACAAAGAAAATAGGACATGAAACAGCAGCATGGACGGAGCACTGTTGACAGTACCTAACTAAATAAAATATGTAAATAGGAATACAGGATTTTTTTTTTTTTTTTTTTTTTTTCGTTTACCCTTTGTAATTACCAATAATTTTTAATGAAAATTTGAAGTAGGCTAAGTCTACTTCCCTCAAAAAAAAAAAAAGAAGTTGAAGTAGAAGCCCATGCTTCTTCATAAAGGGTCCCAAAACTACTGCTTCCACTTTGTCCCCTTCCTTTCTACATATAATGATATAACGCCTCTCCCCTCTGCCATCATCACCACCTTTCTACCTTCCTTCACAACAGTTCTCTCTTCCAACCACTTATCACCTCCCTTTTCGTTCTAACTCAAAAGCCTTTCGAAACTTTAGTTTCTACTTTCGTCTCTGTCTAGTTAATACACTTTTAACACACTTTGGCTCAAATGGAGGTAAATTACTCAAGGCTTCAAAATGCAATATTTGGAATCTCTCTTTCTGCTCTCTTTTATAACATGTTTAATTACGCTACTTTTCTTTCTGTTAGAGGACAAGGAGACCACATATCCCTTCCTTTGGGGATTGGAACTACAACAACGAGTTTCCCATAACTCAATACTTTGAATCTGCCATGCCACATGGTCTGGTGCGAAGCAACCATTGCTCTGAAGAAGAAGAAGAAGAAGAAGGAGAAAAGCATTGTGCTTTCTATCTTGCTTCTCCAGCAAAACCAATACACCGTCGACAAAGTCGGCCTAAGGTACCTGATTTTGACCACTCCTGTTATTGGTTTTGTTTATTCTGCGTGAAAGTACAATGTTTGGTTTTGGGCAGGAGAGAAGTGGTGCCATGAAGCAGAGAAATAACTATAAAGTTGCAATCAAACCTGTGGATGAAGATCTATACAAGATACCACCTGAACTCATCAAAAAGCCTAGAAGGGTTGGTTATATTCACTTTAGATATATGATTTAGTTCGCTTTATTAACTTAAACCCGGTTCGGAGACTTCCCCTCCGAACAGGCTCTTGATCTATCTTTGTTACGCTCATAAACTAATGAAAAAGTGACACTCTTCCATGGTCAGAATTTGCTGAGGAGCTTCTTTACTGGATGTCTTGGCCTCAACTGCATCGTTTGAGAATTATGATATAATCATGTTGGAAAGAAAATAGATGAATAGCGAAGTATAGTACAGTACTTGATGGATTTGATTTGTGTTGGATGTAGCCATGTAGGTTTGTTTTCTTTTCAAGATAAAAATTAAAATGTGATGTGATGAATAGCACTTAGCTTTAATTATTCCTGCTTTGTTTTGGGCATTTTCTTCTTTTGAGACCAATTCGATGTGATGTGTCGTTGTAATGTAGTAGTATATGTTACTCTCTGTTAGTGTAAAATTACTAGTTTATGATGTGAAATGAAATTTTGCTGCTTTGGTGGGAAAGTTTGACTTGGGAAGGAAATTTGTGGTATTACCGAATCTGGCATGACACATTTTCGCTAAATGCGGTTATGTGGGGTTGCAATTTTGGTTTCTTCAACAAGGTTTGACCGCACACACTTCCCAGAGTGTGTGCTGTGTGCAAGGGAAGATAATACGAAGCTTAGCTTTTAGAGGAAGTTTGTCCTTTAATATTTCCAACTAATTAAACAAAAAGAGAATGTAGGAAAGAATATAAGGCTTCTAATTAAACTGCAAATCTAATTCCAGGATAATATAAGAAGGGAGCTGATATACTGATACGCAATTGATACGCTCGTCCATTTCGTTCTAAAATCCTCTCCATTTTTTACAAACTGTTCTCTCCAGTTAATTTGTAATACATATTAATTTAATTATATTGCATATTAATTTATTTATAATTTGTAATGCATGTTAATTGTTTTGAGTTACGATTTGTAATGCATGTTAATATTAATGATTTTTATTTCGTATATATGCGAATTTGTAATGCATATTAATTTATTTGTAATTTGTAATGCATGTTAATTGTTTTGAGTTATGATTTGTAATGCATGTTAATATATGATAGATTTTCATTTCGTATATATGCGAATTTGTAATGCATATTAATTTGTTTATAATGCATATTAATTTTTTGGTGCATATTCATATTTTCTCAGTTGTTATGCATGTTATTACAGCAAGCATGCATATTAAATTGACTAACATGCATAAAAGAACAAAATTAAATTTAAGCTGCACAAAAGTTAGAATAACATCCATAACACCAGAAATAACTTGCATAATAACAAATATAATATGCATAACAACATAAATAACATGCATAACAATAACTAAATAAGTATGCATGTATTTTTCAATTAACATGAATAACAACAGAAAATTAAGTTTAAGCTACATTACATTACAAAAACTAATATAACAACTATAATAACATGCATAACAACCAAATAAGTATGTATAGTAAATTAACTAACAAACATAACAACAGAAAAATGAATTTTAACATGCATAACAACTAAAATAAGTAAGTATGCATAATAAATCAAATAACAAGCATAACAACTAGAATAACATGCACGACACTAGAATAACATGAATAACAACTTATTACAAAAAATAAGTATGCATAGTAAAATCAATTAACATGCATGATAACTAAAATAACATGTCTGACAACCATATTTTGTATGCTGACGTTTTCAATTAACATGCATAATCAAATTAAATATGCATAGTAAAATCAATCAGCATGCATGACAACTAGAATAACATGCCTGACAACCATATTTTATATGCTGGCGTTTTCAATTAACATGCATAACCAAATTAAGTATGCATAGTAAAATCAATCAACATGCATGACAACTATAATAACATGTCTGACAACCATATTTTGTATGCTGGTGTTTTCAATTAGCATGCATAACCAAATAAGTATGCATAGTAAATCAACTAACATGCATGACAACTAGAATAACATGCCTGAAAACCATATTTTGTATGCTGTCGTTTTCAATTAACATGCATTACCAAATTAAGTATGCATAGTAAAATCAATCAACATGCATAACAACTAGAATAATATGCCTGAAAACCATATTTTGTATGCTAGTGTTTTCAATTAACATGCATAACCAAATAAGTATGCATAGTAAATCAACTAGCATGCATGACAACTAGAATAACATGCCTGAAAATTATATTTTGTATGCTGGCGTTTTCAATTAACATGCATAACAACAGAAATAACATGCATAACAACAGAAATAACATGCATAACAAATATAACATGCTTTCCAGAGAAGAAGAGATCGGAACCAGAATCAATCGGAACAATGACGCGATGAAACAGTTTCAAATAGGAAAGAAAATGGAACTGTCCAGTTGTTAAGGTGAAAAAAATTACTGGAGGTGTCCATTGACTGAAAACGTCCATTTCGTATCAACTGCGTATCAAATTCGGTATTCCCAGAACATTTTCCATATAAGAATTCCAATCCCAATCCCAATTTCTTGTGAATCACGGCGGATCTAATCATCTAATTAACCTGCAAAATACAAAAAAGAACTGTTGCGAAAAAACGTTTCTGCAAAAGAACAACAACAACAAACATTAATAAGAATATATAATAAGAGTATTAAAAAACCAGATTTTATGCTGCATTAGCATTAGTGGGTGTTCTGCCAGTGTGAGTGGGTGTGCTGTCAGTGTGAACCAGCAAAGAAATGTCGGAAAGCCTCCTAAACTAGCAAGTATTCACCATGAGTTCAATTTTTTTCAGCTGCTACTTTCTAACTTATTACATTGAGATTTGTCAGTATTAAATACAGTGTAAAAAAAATTGACTTGGCATTTGAAAAACAGTCAACATGCCGGACTTTCTATTGTGAGTATTCCAAATCAATGTTTAAAAGTCGTCCACCAGGACTAATTAATTGACCGATTTGTTGTAATCACAGAGTAAAGCGTCAACAGTGTATATGCATATTTAATTAACAAAAATAGTTAGTCGGTCACAAAACATGATTAATTATTTATCAAAGTAGTTAATCAGTCATCAAATTCGATAAATTAGTCAATTAAAATGTTAAACTGATTATATTATAAAAATATGTGAATATTATATTTTATAAATTACTAAATATTAAAAAAATACATGTAAAATTAAAGTTATTTCTTAAATTAAATTGCAAAGCACGTGCTTTGCGGAACACCATAGCCTCACTCTATATATATAAAGAGAGAGAGAGAGAGAGATAGGCTAGGGTGTTCCAAGGAACACCAAATATCTCGTGCTCCACATCCATTATTTCTTATTTGAAAATTTCAACGACCGATCCGAACCATTGAATATGATCTACATATTGAAATCTACTTGGAGATTGAATTTTATATTTTTTGAATTTTTTTGCTATTTTTTAAAGATGTAGAAAAGTTGCTAATCAAACGGTTTCTGAACCAACAATAGTTGCAATTTTTCTACCTCTTTAAAATATAGCAAAAAATTCAAAAAAATGTAAAATTCAATCTCCAAGTAGATTTTAATATGTAGATCATGTTCAACGATTCGGATCGGTCTTTAGAATTTTAAAATTAGAGATACAATGTGGATCATTAGTGATTTGGTGCTTCATAAAACACCCTAGCCTACCTATCTCTCTCTCTCTCTCTCTCTATATATATATATAGAGTTAGGCTATGGTACTTACGTAAGCATCAAGCTCCATCGTGCTTACGATCATGCAAATGGCCGATCCGAACCGTTGAAAATGTTATCCATATTAAAATATACTTGAAAATAATATGTATAATAACATAATTAAATATGCATAATAACATGCGTATCGATAGTTGGTTCAATAATGATATCTACGGAGCATTTTACAATAAATAAATACTATAGAGTGTTGTCTCTACGAGAACACCAGGGGCGAAGACAACCATGTTTTGGTGGGTCCATGAATCCACCTGGAAAAAAAATTTAACAAAAAAAAATTTTAATTTGAATAAAATAAGTTAAAGAACTCAGCTGAATATTTTGTTGGACCCTACTGATCTGATGGAAACAAATCCAATAACTAAAATAAGTAAAAATGAAAATTTATGAATCCATCTATTATAAATTATTAGATACGCCACCGGTGAAGACCTCGTTCTTTTACATTTTTGCCTGAAGTGTTTCCCAACGAGAATAATGTAATTGGTGCAAGCAAAGTCCTATCGGACATGAATCAAATTACAAACCCGTTTGTGTTTAAAGTGTCATAATCAGCGTAGGTATCTCATATCTGGTAGATGTACATTTGTTTCAGAAAGTGAGGAATTCGTTAATGCCGTCTTCGTAAGTTATACGTAAATACATGCAAAATACAATACATCTGCTAACACATGAAAACTGGGAAAAGCTGCACTCAGCAAGACACGCCACTCGAAACGCCGTAAACGCAGAGCAACGGGAAGATAAAATTTGTTAATTGAATTAAATTTTAGCGTCAGAAGACCAAAAAGATTATTTCTGATTTTACCAGTTTCAGACCAGATGACCAGAATATCAGAACACATTTATTTTTTATTTTGTATATTTGCATTGAAGTAAAAAAATATATATATTTATATATGAGCGAGGTTATAGTAATACGCATATGACATTACATTTCGTTCCATGAGGTTATGTATGTTTAATTTGCTTAATAAATTAAGATTTTTAAGTTAACCAATAATATTTTATATCAAAATCTTGTAGAGAATCAAATTTCGTGATATTTACGACGTTCTTGCTATTTTTTAAAAACAGTTCAAAAAATATAACTTTTAATATTTAATCTGAGTTGCTTTTAAAATATTTAAAAAATTGCAAGAAAACTTTAAAAATAACAATATTTGATTTTCTACAAGATGTTGATATTAAGAATTTGTTGAACAACTTAAATCTCAATTTATTGAGTAAATGCATAGCCGCATAGAACGTAAGAGGTCTCATATACATTATCATAGCCTTACTATTGAGCAAATGCATAGCCGCATAGAACGTAAGAGATCTTTGATGTTCCCTAGAAAAAAAAAAGGTTCATAAGAACGAAACCGACGTATCTTCTCCACACAACGGCGCCAACACACTTGCTATCCATAAAAAATTGCACTGAACAAGCAAAGTGGAACAATGAATGCTATAATTATTATAATTATAATATCATAGATATAGGATTGGAGAACTTCTTTAGATCTCTTATAGTTATAGATCATAAATTTTGAATTACCACCGTGTAAATACATGTACATATTTTTCTCTTGTTAATGAAATAAAGCAGGCAAAGCCTACATTAAAAAAAACGGTCTTAATAATCAAACAGAAGGAGCATAATAATCAACCATGTTTATATCAAGAAGATAATACTACATATTATTGCATAGCTTTCAATGAACATAACGCCAATACGCCATTGCTCCAAGTTTTGAGAAAAGCGCCTTAATCAAAATCTAATGATGCCATTGTGTAGCTGTCTACCTAGTCATCAATTGACAGTTTGACACTCAATCAAAAGGTGGTTTATAATTTGCCAATTACATAGGTAATGAAACCTCAAACCAAAAATAAAGGTATGTATGAAGGTCGTGTAATTAATGACATCATTTATGGATTCTGTTGCTAGTTAATGATGCCATCCACCCATCCATCCATCAATCCATCATCCATCATCCAATATGGTTCGAACTAGCACTGGGAAAAGAATTCTCTAATCGTATTTGTGCAGTTAATGGTGGCACTTTTTCTATTTTATTCAATGCTGGTACAAGTCCCAGTGTCCCACGACAATCTACGCAGGATACATTTATTGGCATATTGCATGCCACGTATACCTTAATACGATCACATTAATTTATAATAGGAGTATATGCAGCCAGCAGACTATTTAAAAAAAAAAAGTATTGCAGCTAACATATAATTTTTATTATTCATTCTATGGTTTGGTACGTACTTGTATTAAAAAACATTACTTAAATAAAAAATATTATAGATATAAATATATTACTCTATTATTATTTATACATATAAGACATGCATTAACCTTGCATCTATTTAAAGTACATTATCTTTCATCACATAATTTATTTTTTTATCAACGGAGTTTAAGGCTGTTACAATGAATAGTTAATCGAATTATAAAAATTAGCCCAAGTTTGATACATATTACCTAATTCAGTAGAAAAACACCAACAATTTTAAGTTTCTTAATGACAAAAAATATTACTCAAATGATATATAATGTGACAGTTTAATTGACACTAAATATACAGGTCCGAATCTGCTGCTCGTAAAATCTCTGTTTGTCTCGATCCGACCGCCACAAATTGATCGACCGCCACAGACGGTTGTGATTTGATTCAGGGGGCAGATGCTTTGGCCGTTAGATGAGTTTTGAACGGTCCAGATCAAAACAAGCAGAAATTTTACGAGCAGGAGATCCGGTTCCTAAATATACTATTATAAATATATAGTAGAGTTTTGCTAGCGTGCTTTCATAAGTATTTGAGGTGAAATGCTTACGAGTCAAAATTTAGAATCTAGCATTCCAAAAAGCGATTCAAATAGCTCAATAATTTATCAATATCATAATCTTGTCTAATAGTAATTTTTATTTTTATTTTCTAACTATATATGTTTAATGGTTTTTTAAAGATGACCATATAAATAATAAAAATACCAATATTTGTAAGTTAAATTGGATCATATTTCAAAAATCGTTTAAAATAGTTATAAGTTTCTAAAAATGAAGAGAAATAATATTCTACAAGATTATCAATAAATAAATTAGGGAGCTGATATATCGATACCATCATTGATATCTCCATCGATACCAACATAACATGTCCAGTTGAATTCAGTTTGCATATTGTTGTTTTTATGATGCATGTTGTTTTTTATATTATGCATATTGTTTTTGTTATTATGCATATAATTAATCGGACGCTCCACTGAAAACGAATGTCGCTACGCTCACTGATGCGGACTGGACGAATCTAGTTGCATTTATTTTGAAAAATTGTTTTAGTTATTATGCATGTTATTTTTGTTATTGTGCATGTTGTTTTTTGTTATTATGCAAGTAAATAACATGCAAAATAATACAAATAACATGCACAATAACAAAAACATCATGCATAATAACGAAAATATAATAAATCATAAGTATAACAAAATAACATAATGAACTTAGCATATAAATCATAAGTATTTGATTGTTATGTATGTTATTAGATGCATAATAACAAAAATAAAATGCAAAATAACGAAAATAATATGCATGTTATTAGAACAAAATAAATTTTCATAATAAATCATAAGTAGAACAAAAAAACATAATGAACTTAACATATAAATCATACGTATTTGACTGTTATGCATGTTATTAGATGTACAATAACAAAAACAACATGCATAATAACAAAAATAATATGCATCATAAGTAAAAAAAAAATTCGTCGAAACTCAACTAAACGTGTCCAGTGGATATTGATGACGGTATCGAATTTAAAATCGACGAAACATTTTCCAATAAATTATTGAGCTACTTAAATTAACATTTAGAATGAGATCTTCAATTTCAATACATAATAAGTGTTTCACCATAATGCTTAAAGAAGTAAGCTAGGAAGACTATATAATATATGCGTACTCTCATTGTGCACACACATGGAGGAAACTAGATTTTCTAGTGAGAGTGTGTTCGTTTGGAGTGAAAATAGCCTCGAAAAATAACTTTCGGCGCAAACCCACTATTAATTCGTTCGTTTGGGAACCAAATCTGCTGCTCGAATAATTCATTTTATTTTCTGTTTGTTCGTTTGGGAACCGTTTAAAACGCATTTAACAGTCAAAATATCTGTTTTCTGAATCAAATCACAGTCGTTCGTAACGGTCAAATCAAGCCGAATACGATACTGCTCGTTTCAAATACGAGCAGCAGATTCGGATCCATCGCTAGTATCTAGGAAGCTACAACAGATTATACGACTCCACGAGAAAAATCTACGTCTATCAACTATCATAATTCGTAAAGCTCTATGCAACGTTGACAGTACAGTAGAGGTGAATTATATATACTTCTTAGCATACGAAATTAACGAGATCATCAATGCTCGATGCCGTAAAAACCGGAAATTGATGATGCATCGAAGAAAATTTTGACTTGAAAACATTTTCTGAGGCGTGAAGTCAAAAGACACTTCGACTGGTCCCAAGATTTCTTGTATTCTTCTTCGCTCACATTACGAGCCAAAATAAATTATTTAAATCTACAGCTTGTTTTAGCAAAAAAGCTGATTTATATTAGACCAGAAATGGAAACGAAGCTCTTGACTTAGCCTTTTCTCAAAAAAATAAAAATAAAAAAAACACTTGACGCTGTCAAAAGTAGGCAGATTATAGGCTTGCCGTTGAAGCAATTTAATGCTCAGTGAAATATTTACAGCTTGCCACCTGACTTAGAAGTTACATACTTACCTCAGTAATTTTTTTTTGGGTAATTATCAAAATATATTTTAAAAAACAGTAAAATTTAAAGTTTTTAGATGCACTGAGTAGAACGGTAGAAATAATAATGTTCGACATATTTTTTTTTGAAACGATAGTTTTTCTGCCTTTCATTAGTTACGATTTCATCATGTATAGCAAAAAATTACTTTTTTGTCCTTTTTTCAGTTCACAGAAGTTCATGTATATATTCATTTCTATTTTTTGTGTTATTAATATTAGCAAGTCTAATTTAAAAAAAAAAATTGTTCAAAATTATAATTATATGTTCAGAATTTTTTGGTAATCATGATCAAATTTATAATTAATTTGCTATATATGATGAGAATTGTAAATAAATTTCAGAAGAATAAAAATATTTGTTGAACGGTAGAAAAAAACTATCGTTCCATAATTCTTTTCTAAAAAAATTGTCGAACAGTAAAATTTCTGCAACCAGTGCATCTAAACTCCGAATCTTAATTACTTTTTCAAAAATATTATGATAATTACCCAAAAAAAGCGCTGCTTCACATAATGAAGGTTAGTGTTCTAAATTTGTGTCGTTCCGCTCCAAACTCGGTTTGGCACGGCACGACACGATTAGTATTTTATTATTTTTACCGTGTCGTTCCGTGCCATGCCAAAAATTGGAATGGATCGGAACGGAACGGTTAAGACACGGCACGTTTAGGCACGGCGTGTCTAAATGTGTCGTGTCTTAACCGTTTCGTGCCCAATCGTGTCGTGTCTTAACGTGTCGTGTCTAAACGTGCTGTCTCTAAACGTGTCGTGTCTAAACGTGCCTCCTCTAAATGTGTCGTGTCTAAACGTGTCGTGTCTTAACTGTGTCTTAACTATGTCGTGACTCGTGTCTAAACGTTTATTTTTTAAAATTTGTAAAGTTTAAAATAGAATAATTAATAAATGCAAAAGATTTCAAAATAATTTGAACTTCCGTGTCTATCCGTGTCTATTCGTGCCTAGCCGTGTCTATCTGTGACGTGACGTGTCTAAATGTACCTTGTCTAGACGTGTTCTCGTGTCGTTCCGTGCCGTGCTTTCGTGCCGTGTCGTGTCGTGTCTTTCCTCATAAACGTTCCGTGCCATGCCGTGTCCTACAGTAGGAAATAAAGGCATGACACGCTTAAGACACGGCACGTGAACAGTACCGTGTCGTGTCTTAACCGTGCCGTGTCCTTATCGTGCCGTGCCGTGTCATTTTCGTACCGTGCCGTTCCGTGACGTTTTCAGACACGCAGACACAGTTTTGAGAACTCTAACGAAGGTCGTTGTTTTCATTCTTTTTGACGCACATTTATTGGTAATATTATATCAAAGACAAAATCTACTACAGCTGTAAGACAACAATACTGGAATCAACTTATATCATTTTTTTGGTGCATATTCTATACAACAGTACGAAGTAACTGCTAGTCACTTTAAATAATTAGCTTTTTCTTTCCCAATTTGATTTAAATTGTATTTAAATGACAGGCGAATGATATATTATTTGACAATGTTGAAAAAAAGTTCTTCAATAAATTCAACTTTTTAAAAAAAAAATAATGGAAAGTTTATATCATTAATCTTATTGATGGGTACTTAAAATTTCATGTAATTTAAGTGTGTCATTACAGATTTCATTTAATTCTAAAATTGTAACTGTCCACAATTGAACTTAACTAAAATTTCTTGAGCCAGTATTATTACTTGAATTTTGAAGTTTTTATTTTGACAATTATATATGACAAAAGGAATTTCAACAAATTAGGAAAAAATTAAAAAGTAAAAGAAGTTTATATCATTTTATTTGTCGATGGATATCTAAAATTTAATGTAAACTAGGTGTTATTTGATATTTTTATTAAATTAAGCACACTACATGAATCTTATTACAGCCACATTAATCGTCATTAATTAAAATTTCAAAAGCATCTAAAATTACGTAAAATTTGAAATTCAATCAATATATAATATTCAATAATATGCATATCAAACTTGTGACAATTTATCTATAATGGTCTTCCATGAAGTATTGGGAGATATATAAATTGCACAGAACAAAAAACAATCAATATCTAAGTTTAATTAATATGTCTATTTCTTAATTTTAAAAGTATAATTTATTGGAACATCTTTTAACATTATTGTTTTTTTTCCTAAAAGAAAGACAAGTCAAATCATTCAATTTGAAGTGACTTGAAATCTCTCCTTGACTGCTCGGAATTTTATTATCATCATTAAACTTAGACTGGTTCTTCAAATGTTATCATTGTGAACAATCAGCATCGTGTGATCCAACATTAACTATATAATTTCAAACAAAGAAGAAAATTATGTACGTGCACGTTACTATATAGCAATAGTTACTTTATTATAGGGTTGACTATATATATTTTTTTGTTCATATATATTCATGTGATAGGCTGATAGCTTGAATTGTTTGCGTTACTTACTAGCTCCTTTTCACATAAAAAAAGTAACGCACCATGCCACTTTATTCTACTTTCTGACATTGGCATTTGGCAATTTGGCATTGAATGAAGGCTTATGTAGCCAACTACCATTTCTATGTAAAGCTTACAGAACACAACCCCTTGCTTCTTGTCTCCTTAAGCCATATTAAATGCTCTTTTCTGATTCTTATTCCTTCCTTTACTCCTTTCTCTAACTAGTATCCGTTTCCTTTTTTATATACCACACAAGCAGACCATACAGTACTGTCACACAATACCATTATCCACTTTGCTTCTAGCTACTCAGTTGTAACATATCAATGGAGGTATATTATACATTCTCTTCTCTACCTGTAATTCCATTGGTTATTTCTTTTTATAGAACTTTTCTAATGTCTTTGTTTCTTGTCTCTATTTGTTGCATGGCTAAAGATGAAGAGGTCTAGGGTTCCAGCATTCGGTGATTGGAATAATTGCAACGAGTTTAACAGTACAACTGAATATTTCGATTCAATCCGGGACCTTTGTTGGATCGAAGAAGAACACAACCGCGATCGCTTCTATGCTTCTTCTACAGTGTCACCAAACATTGTTTCTTACCAAAGAAAGGTATATATGTCAAAGAAACATTCTCTTTAGATACTGCTGTGGGGGTAATTGTGGCCTTGTGGGAAATATGAAATTAAATAAATTTCTTTTTGCTGCGGTGATCAGGTTAAAGGAAATGGGCAACAAAAGAACTGTGAGAAACAGCAAGTGAGAAAACAGAGAAACATGTTTGGTGGTGCAATAAAACCTGTGGATGAAGATCTCTATAAGATCCCTCCTGAACTGCTCTATAAGAAATCTAAAAAGGTATCTATTATCAGCTAATAAAATTTTGGTTGTTCCTTTGATACTTGGGTTATTTTCTGAAGAAAAAAAGATGGTTCTGGTGTGGGATATTAATCTTTTAACTCAAAAAAATGTTTGACCAGAATCAGTTAATGGGTGTTGTTTATATTTTTGAAAAATATATTTTTTTAAATTAAAACCCTTAGGCTATTTAAAATAGATTTTATTTATCTTTGCAGAAAAGAATGGTGAGATCTTTGTGGAGTGGATGCATGAGAGTCACCTGTGTTGCATGAGGCTTGGAAATGCTTTGGTTGTGGGACCCTGTTCTAACGTTTTCATGGCCTTTAGCCCTTTACCAGTATATCAGTACGATATTACTATTGTTCACTAGTGATTTCCTTGTAGCAAATAGTATTAGAGTCTCGATTTTTGGTCAATATATATATCCTCGATTCCTCACTTTTTTGTTTGGAAATTTATGCTTGAGGTACCTATCAAATACTGATCTTGTGATGTACTTGGATTTACTGTTTTATTTGGGAATTAAATGTTGAGGAATCAATGCTAGATTTGATATTTCGTTTGATGGTCTGTCAATTTGTGCAAAGAGCTGTCCAGTGCACGTTTGGCTTCTTGACCTAATTAAATTCATCTTTTGACTTTTTTAAAACCCAGAAAAAATTAAGAGGTTTTGTTATGATGCATCATGTAAACTTTGTACCGCTGTGTTTGTTATATTTATATCTAATTTAAATTTAAATCAGTGATTATTTATAGAAGAAAAAAATAGTTAATAATAACATATCATTAATTTGTTTTATGATTGTCAAACAAAATCATAGAAAAATAAGAACATTAATCAGCTAATCTTGCATTGAGAGGAAGTAAGTGGAAACATTTATTCGAAATACACGTTTTGAACGCAATAGAAAGGAAATTTATTTTATCAAAAACAAAGAAAGGGGATTGACAATTATTTTAGTTACAGTCATATCATTTCAGAAGACAGTCAAATTTATTTGACAATTATATTAATAAAAAACAGAAATTAAAAAATCAAAATGAAAACATTGTCGATATATTGTGGTCTTCAATTTAACTGCAGCATGAAAAAATTTGGTTGTTGAGCAAGCGTTTAAAGAAATAAATAAATTATTTTTTAATTTGTTCAACAACTGTTTGGTCGTTTAAAGTAGTACTTAAATATTTCATTTGAAATAAACTTAACATAAATAAAATTTATTCCATGAGCAATTTAATATACTATATCCCGATAGTCTTTATGTGCCAATTTAAGAATATTTTGCACCATAAACATTATTTCCACAAGAGACAAAGTGCGAAAAAAAGTAAATTAATTACTTAAATGTTATATTCGTTTCTTCAATCTTTTCAAGCCTCCTAACCCCATCATCGCAAAACTTTCTCTGATTAGTCATATCAAACTCAAATGGTAAAAAATTAAAGCATTATGACATGATGTATTTTTTTCTTATTTAAATCTCATTCCAAGACTTAAAGTGTGGGTTTTGTTTGCCATACAAATCTGTTATAGTGGGCATGTTTTACATTTGAAAGTCTACCCTGACAACTGAATCTAGTGTGAAGAGACACCACTATAGAAGAAATGGTACACCTTATCCCTCTTGAAAATTGAAAATCAAGGACTAAGACTTTATAAAAAAAATTCGGAAGAGTGTAAAATTCAAATTAAGAATTTAATTACTTGTCAATATAATTTCTCAGCACTAAAATAAGTTAACTTTTTACGAGGTAAAAAAGTAGACGGAGAGTGAAAGATAGTAATGTTGAAATAAGATATAATTTAATTTGAGAGCATGACTAAAATAATATGCATAGTACACCACATAACGTACTATGCGATCATTTATATTTAATTTGATCATTAAATTGATATTTAAGTTGCTCAATAAATTCTTCATATCAAAATCTTGTAGGAAATAAAATTTCGTGATTTTTAGAGCTTTCTTGCTATTTTTTAAATATTTTTTAAAAACAGCCCAGAAATGACACTTTTGTAGTATTAAATCTGGACTGTTTTTAAAAAATAGCTAGAAAGTTCTAAAAATCACGAAATTTGATTTCCTATAATATTTTCATATGAAGAATTTATTTAGCAACTTAAATCTCAATTTAATGACTTATATCTATATGCATAGTACAAAATGTGGTGTACTATGCATATTATTTTAGCCATGCTCTTTAATTTGATAATGTCTATTTTATGGAACTTCTATTATCATTTCAGTGTCGAAATAAACAAAACACTATAATAAAAGTGTTTACACAAGAGTTATCTAAAAAAAAATCAATCCTCTTACAATTATTACTAGAGATTTACAAGAGTATAACAAAACAAAAATCCAACACGGGTCAAATAATGGCTATCTTATGAACTTTCAAAACTCTAACAATGACTAATTGAAATTTGGATGATTGAAGAACGTCTTTGTGCTCTTTGATTTCTTGTAAACTTGAGAAAATATTTTCTTCCATGAAGAATCAGCTCAATGTATATAGACAACAACT
>CAXKVX010002606.1:0-22226 GCA_964058865.1 Eleocharis quinqueflora
GTGTTTTAGTGAATGGTTATAACACTTAAATGAAGTACTTCGAGAAGAAACATTTCTCGTAGTAATATATGATGCTTTGTGGAGTTTTCTTGAAAGGTTACCACTCATAAATGATGTACTCTCATCAGAAACACTTCTCATAGTACGATATGAAGCTTTGTGGTGTTTTTCTTTAATGGCTACCACCCATAAATGAAGCACTCAAATAAGAAACACGTCTCATCGTAGGATAAGATGTTTTGTGATGTTTTCTTCGATGGT
Organism: Eleocharis quinqueflora; assembly: GCA_964058865.1. Taxonomy (NCBI): domain Eukaryota; kingdom Viridiplantae; phylum Streptophyta; class Magnoliopsida; order Poales; family Cyperaceae; genus Eleocharis; species Eleocharis quinqueflora. Next base: position 262 of record CAXKVX010002606.1, read on the forward strand.
TACACTCATAAATGAAGTACTTCGATCTGAATCACTTACAAATGAAGTACTCGGACATGAAGCACTTAGAGTGGTACTCTATGCTTCTTCGTTGTGTTTCAGTGAATGGTTACAACACTTAAATGAAGTACTAAGAGCAAAAACTCTGCTCGTAGTAATATATGATGTTTTGTGGAGTTTTCTTGAAAGATTATCACTCATCAATGATGTACTCTAATCAGAAACACTACTCATAGTAGGATGTGAAGCTTTGTGGTGTTTACTTTTCTTAGTACTCGGATAAGAAATACTTCTCGTAGTAGGATAAAATGCTTTTTGATGTTTTCTTCAAAGGTTACACCCATAAATGAAGTACTATGATCAGAATCTCTCATAAAGGAAGTACTTGGACAAGAAGCATTTAGAATGGTACTATATGCTTCTTCATTGTGTTTTATGGAATGCCTACAACACTTAAATGAAGTACTTGGAACAAAAACTATTCTCGTAGTAATATATGATGCTTTGTGGAGTTTTCTTGAAAGGTTATCACTCATAAATAATGTACTCTCATCAGAAACACTTCTCATAGTAGGATATGAAGCTTTGTGGTATATTCTTTAATGGTTACCACACATAAATGAAGTACTCAGATAAGAAACACTTATCGTAGTAGGATAAGATGCTTTGTGATGTTTTCTTCAATGCTTACACCCACAAATGAAGTACTATAATCAAAATCACTCAAAAATTAAGTACTTGAACATGAAGCACTTAGAGTAGTACTGCAGGCTTCTTCGTTGTGTTTTAGTGAATGGTTACAGCACTTAAATGAAGTACTCCGAGAAGAAACTCTACTCGTAGTAATATATGATGTTTTGTGGAGTTTTCTTGAGAGGTTATCACTCATAAATGATGTACTCTCATCAGAAACACCTCCCATAGTAGGATATAAAGTTTTGTGGTGTTTTATTTAATGGTTACCACCCATAAATGAAGTACTGAGATAAGAAACACTTCTCGTAATAGGATAAAATCTTTTGTGATGTTTTCTTTAATGGTTACATCCATAAATGAAGTACTATGATCCAAATCACTCATAATTAAAGTACTCGGACATGAAGTACTTATAATGGTACTCTATGCTTCTTCGTTGTGTTTTAGTGAATGGTTACTACACTTAAATGAAGGACTCCGAGAAGAAACTATTCTCGTAGTAAAATATGATGCTTTGTGGAGTTTTCTTGAAAGATTATCACTCTTTAATGATGTACTCACATTAGAAACACTTCTCGTAGTAGGATATGAAGCTTTGTTGTGTTTTCTTTAATGGTTACCACTCATAAATGAAGTACTCAGATAAGAAACACTTCTTGTAATAGGATAAAATGTTTTGTGATGTTTTCTCTAATGGTTACATCAAAAAATGAAGTACTATGATCAAAATCACTCACAAATGAAGTACTCTGACATGAAGCACTTACAGTGGTACTCTATGCTTCTTCGTTGTATTTTAGTGAATGGATACAACACTTAAATGTAGGACTCCGAGAAGAAACTATTCTTATAGTTATATATGATGGTTTGTGGAGTTTTTTTGAAAGGTTATGACTCATAAATGATGTACTCTGAGAGAAACACTTCTCATAGTAGATATGAAGCTTTGTGGTATTTTCTTTAATGATTACCACCCATAAATGAAGTACTCGGATAAGAAACACTTCTCGTAGTAAGATAAAATGCTTTGTGATGTTTTCTATAAGTGGTCACCCATAAGTAGGATATGAAGCTTTGTGGTGTTACCACCCATAAGTGTAGTACTCAGACATCAAGTACATAAAAAGAAGTACTCAGATCAGAAACACTTCTCATATTAGGATATGAAGCATTGTGGTGTTTTCTATAATGGTTACCACCCATAAATGAAGTACTCAGATAAGAAACTCTTCTCGTAGTAGGATAAAATTCTTTGTGATGTTTTCTTCAATGGTTACACCCATAAATGAAGTACTATGATCAAAATCACTCATAAATGAAGTACTCGGACATGAAGCACTTATAGTGGTACTCTATGCTTCTTCGTTTTGTGTTAGTGAACGGTTACAATACTTAAATGAAGTATATGGAGCAAAACCTCTCCTCGTAGTAATATATGATGCTTTGTGGAGTTTTCTTGAAAGGTTATTACACATAAATAATGTACTCTCATCAGAAACACTTCTCGTAGTAGGATATGAAGCTTTGTTGTGTTTTCTTTAATGGTTACCACTCATAAGTGAAGTACTCAGATAAGAAACACTTCTCGTAATAGAATAAAATGTTTTGTGATGTTTTCTTTAATTGTTACATTAAAAAATGAAGTACAATGATCAAAATCACTCACAAATGAAGAAACTATTCACGTAGTAATATATGATGCTTTGGGGAGTTTTTTTTTAAAGGTTATCCCTCATAAATGATGTACTCTGATGAGAAACACTTCTCATAGTAGATATGAAGATTTGTGGTGTTTTTTTCATGGTTACCACCCATATATATAGTACTGATAAGAAGCACTTCTCGTAGTAAGATAAAATACTTTGTGATGTTATCTTCAATGGATACACCCATAAATGATGTACTATGATCAAAATCACTCGTAAATGATGTACTCGGACATGAATCACTTAGAGTGGTACTCTATGCTTCTTCGTTGTGTTTTAGTGAATGGTTACAATACTTAAATGAAGTACTTGGAGTAAAAACTCCTCTCGTAGTAATATATGTTGCTTTGCAGAGTTTTCTTGAAAGGTTATCACCCATAAACGATGTACTATTATCATAAACACTTCACATAGTAAAATATAAAATTTTGTGGTGTTTTCTTTAATGGTTACCACTCATAAATGAAGTACTATGATCTGAATCACTCATAAATGAAGTACTCGGACATGAAGCACTTAGAGTGGTACTTTATGCTTCTTCGTAGTGTTTCAGTGAATGCCTAAAACACTTAAATGAAGTACTTGGAGCAAATACTATTCTTGTAGTAATATATGATGCTTTGTAGAATTTTTTTCGAAATGTTATGACTCATAAATGATGTACTCTGAGAGAAACACTTCTCATAGTAGATATGAAGCTTTGTGGTGTTTTCTTTAATGATTACCACCCATAAATGAAGTACTCAGATAAGAAACACTTCTTGTTGTAAGATAAAATACTTTGTGATATTTTCTTCAATGGTTACATCCATAAATGAAGTACTATGATCAAAATCACTCATAAATGAAGTACTCGGACATGAAGCACTTAGAGTAGTACTCTAAGCTTCTTCGTTTTGATTTAGTGAACGGTTACAACACTTAAATGATGTATATGGAGCAAAAACTCTCCTCCTAGTAATATATGATGCTTTGTGGAGTTTTCTTGAAAGGTTATCACTCATAAATGATGTACTCTCATCAAAAACTCTTTTCATAGTAGGATATGAAGCTTTGTGGTGTTTTCTTTAATGGATACTACCCATAAATGAAGTACTCGGATAAGAAACACTTCTCGTAGTAGGATATGATGCTTTTTGATGTTTTCATCTATAGTTACACCCATAAATGAAGTACTATGATCAGCATCACTCAGAAATGGAGTACTCAGACATGAAGCATAAGTGAGTGGTACTCTATGCTTCTTCGTTGAGTTTCAGTGAATGGTTACAACACTTAAATGAAGGGCTCCGAGAAGAAACTATTCTAATAGTAATATATGATGCTTTGTGGAGTTTTTTTGAAAATTATCCCTCATAAATGATGTTCTCTGATGAGAAACACTTCTCACAGTAGATATGAAGCTTTGTGGTGTTATTTCTTTAATGGTTACCACCCATAAATGATGTACTCAGATAAGAAAAACACTTATCGTAGTAGCATAAGATGTGTTGTGATGTTTTCTTCAATGCTTACACCCATAAAGTAAGTCCTATGATCAAAATCACTCATAAATGAAGTACTCGGACATGAAGCACTTAGAGTGGTACTCTATGCTTCTTCGTTGTGTTTTAGTGAATGGTTACAACACTTAAATGAAGTACTTGGAGTAAAAACTACTCTCGTAGTAATATATGATGCTTTGCGGAGTTTTCTTGAAAGGTTATCACCCATGAACGATGTACTCTTATCAGAAACACTTCACATAGTAAAATATAAAACTTTGTGGAGTTTTCTTTAATGGTTACCACTCATAAATAAAGTACTATGATCTTAATCACTTATAAATGAAGTACTCGGACATGAAGCACTTAGAGTGGTACTTTATGCTTCTTCGTAGTGTTTCAGTGAATGCCTACAACACTTAAATGAAGTACTTGGAGCAAATACTATTCTCGTAGTAATATATGATGCTTTGTAGAATTTTTTCGAAATGTTATGACTCATAAATGATGTACTCTGAGAGAAACACTTCTCATAGTAGATATGAAGCTTTGTGGTGTTTTCTTTAATGATTACCACCCATAAATGAAGTACTCAGATAAGAAATACTTCTTGTTGTAAGATAAAATACTTTGTGATATTTTCTTCAATGGTTACATCCATAAATGAAGTACTATGATCAAAATCACTCATAAATGAAGTACTCGGACATGAAGCACTTAGAGTAGTACTCTATTCTTCTTCGTTTTGTTTTAGTGAACGGTTACAACACTTAAATGATGTATATGGAGCAAAATCTCTCCTAGTAATATATGATTCTTTGTGGAGTTTTCTTGAAAGGTTATCACTCATAAATGATGTACTCTCATCAGAAACTCTTTTCATAGTAGGATATGAAGCTTTGTGGTGTTTTCTTTAATGGATACTACCCATAAATGAAGTACTCGGATAAGAAACACTTCTCGTAGTAGAATAAGATGCTTTTTGATGTTTTCATCTATAGTTACAACCATAAATGAAGTACTATGATCAGCATCACTCAGAAATGAAGTACTCGGACATGAAGCACTTAGAGTGGTACTCTATGCTTCTTCGTTGAGTTTCAGTGAATGGTTACAACACTTAAATGAAGGGCTCCGAGAAAAACTCTTCTCGTAGTAATACATGATGCTTTGTGGAGTTTTTTTGAAAGATTATCCCTCATAAATGATGTTCTCTGATGAGAAACACTTCTCATAGTAGATATGAAAGTTTGTGGTGTTTTTTCTTTAATGGTTACCACCCATAAATGAAGTACTCAGATAAGAAAAACACTTATCGTAGTAGCATAAGATGCGTTGTGATGTTTTCTTCAATGCTTACACCCATAAATTAAGTACTATGATCAAAATCACTCATAAATGAAGTACTCGGACATGAAGCACTTAGAGTGGTACTCTATGCTTCTTCGTTGTGTTTTAGTGAACGGTTACAACACTTAAATGATGTATATGGAGCAAAAACTCACCTCCTAGTAATATATGATGCTTTGTGGAGTTTTCTTGAAAGGTTATTACTTATAAATGATGTACTCTCATCAGAAACACTTCTCGTAGTAGGATATGAAGCTTTGTTGTGTTTTCTTTAATGGTTACCACTCGTAATAGGATAAAATGTTTTGTTATGTTTTCTTTAATGGTTACATAAAAAAATAAAGTACTATGATCAAAATCACTCACAAATGAAGTACTCGGGCATGAAGCTGTTAGAGTGGTACTTTATGCTTCTTCGTTGTGTTTTACAGAATGGTTACAACACTTAAATGAAGTACTTCGAGAAGAAACTCTTCTTGTAGTAATATATGATGGTTTGTGGTGCTTTTTGAAAGGTTATCCGTCATAAATGATGTACTCCGATCAGAAACACTTCTCGTAGTAGGATATGAAGCTTTGTGGTGATTTATTTAATGGTTACCACCCATAAAAGAAGCACTCAAATAAGAAACACATCTCGTAATAGGATAAAATGTTTTGTATTGTTTTCTTTAATGGTTACATCAAAAAATGAAAGTACTATGATGAAAATCACTCACAAATGAAGTACTCGTACATGAATCACTTAGAGTGGTACTTTATGCTTCTTCGTTGTGTTTTAGTGAATGGTTACAAAACTTAAATGAAGGACTCCGAGAAGAAACTATTCTCGTAGTAATATATGATGCTTTGTGGTGCTTTTTGAAAGGTTATCCGTCATAAATGATGTACTCCGATGAGAAACACTTCTCATAGTAGATATGAAGCATTGTGGTGTTTTTTTATTGGTTACCACCCATAAATAAAGTACTCAGATAAGAAACACTTCTCGTAGTAAGATAAAATGCTTTGTGATGTTTTCTTCAATGGTTACAACCATAAATGATGTACTATGATCAAAATCACTCATAAATGAAATACACAGACATTAAACACTTAGAGTGATACTCTATGCTTCTTCGTTGTGTTTTAGTGAATGGTTACAACACTTAAACAAAGTACATCGAGAAGAAACTCTTCTCGTAGTAATATATGATGCTTTATGGAGTTTTCTTGAAAGGTTATCACTCATAATGATGTACTCTCATCAGAAACACTTCTCATAGTAGGATATGAAGTTTTGTGGTGATTTATTTAATGGTTACCACCCATAAAAGAACCACTCAGATAAGAAATACTTTTTCTAGTAGGATAAGAAATATTTTGATGTTTTCTTCAATAGTTACACCCATAAATGAAGTACTACGATCTGAATCACTAATAAATGAAGTACTCGGACATGAAGCACTTAGAGTGGTACTCTATGCTTCTTCGTTGTGTTTTAGTGAATGGTTACAACACTTAAATGAGGTACTTGGAGTAAAAACTCCTCTCGTAGTAATATATGATGCTTTGTGGAGTTTTCTTGAAAGGTTATCACCCATAAACGATGTACTCTCATTAGAAACACTTCTCACAGTAGAATATAAAACTTTGTTGTGTTTTCATTAATGGTTACCACCCATAAATAAAGTACTAAGATAAGAAACACTTCTCGTAGTAGGATAAGATGATTCTTTATGTTTTCTTCAATGGTTACAACCATAAGATCAAAATCACTCATAAATGAAGTACTCGAAAATGAAACATTTAGAGTGATACTATATGCTTCTTCGTTGTGTTCTAGTGAATGCCAACAACAATTAAATGAAGTACTTGGAGTAAAAACTCTTCTCGTAGTAATATATGATGCTTTGTGGTGTTTTCTTGAAAGGTTATCACCCATAAACGATGTACACTCATCAGAAACACTTCTCATAGTAGAATATTTAAACTTTGTGGTGTTTTCTTTAATGGTTACCACCCATTAATGAAGTACTAAGATAAGAAAAACACTTCTCGTAGTAGTATTAGGTGTTTTTTGATGTTTTCTTCAATGGTTACACCCATAAGTTCAGAATCACTCAGAAATGAATTACTCGGACATGAAACATTTAGAGGTACTATATGCATCTTCGTTGTGTTTTAGTGAATGCCTACAACACTTAAATGAAGTACTTGGAGCAAAAACTATTCTCGTAGTAATATATGATGCTTTTGAAAAACTATTCTCGTGGAGTTTTTTTGAAAGGTTATGACTCATAAATGATGTACTCTGAGGGAAACACTTCTCATAGCAGATATGAAGCTTTGTGGTGTTTTCTTTAATGATTACCACCCATAAAAGAAGTACTCAGATAAGAAACACTTCTCGTAGTAAGATAAAATGCTTTGTGACGTTTTCTTCAATGGTTACACTCATAAATGAAGTACTATGATCAAAATCACTCACAAATGAAGTACTCGGACATGAAACACTTAGAGTGGTACTCTATCCTTCTTCGTTGTTTTTTATTGAATGGTTACAACACTTAAATATAGGACTCCGATAAGAAACTATTCTCGTAGTGATATATGATGCTTTCTGGAGTTTTTTTTTTAAAGGGTATCACTCATAAATGATGTACTCTGATGAGAAACACTTATCATAGTGGATATGAAGCTTTGTGGTGTTTTTTTAATGGTTACCACAGATAAATAAAGTACTCAGATAAGAAGCACTTCTCGTAGTAAGATAAAATGCTTTGTGATTTTTCTTCAATGGTTACACCCATAAATGAAGTACTATGATCAAAATAACTCATAAATAAAGTACTCGGACATGAAACACTTAGAGTGGTACTCGATGCTTCTTCGTTGTGTTTTAGTGAATGGTTACAACACTTAAATGAAGTACTTCGAGAAGAAACTCTTCTCGTAGTAATATATGATGCTTTGTGAAGTTTTCTTGAAAGGTTATCACTCATAAATGATGTACACTCATCAGAAACACTTCTCATAGTAGGATATGAAGCTTTGTGGTTTTTTATTTAATGGTTACCACCCATAAATGAAGTACTCAGATAAGAAACACTTCACTTTGTAGGATAAGATGTTTTGTGATGTTTTCTTCAATAGTTACACTCATAAATGAAGTACTACGATCTGAATCACTTATAAATGAATTACTCGGACATGAAGCACTTAGAGTAGTACTCTATGCTTCTTCGTTTTGTTTTAGTGAATGGTTACAACACTTAAATGATGTTATATGGAGCAAAAACTCTCCTCGTAGTAATATAAGATGATTTGTGGAGTTTTCTTGAAAGGTTATTACTCATAAATGATGTACTCTCATCAAAAACACTTCTCGTAGTTGGAAATGAAGCTTTGTGGTAATGGTCACCACCCATAAATGAAGTACTAAGATAAGAAAAACACTTCTCGTAGTAGGATTATGTGCTTTTTGATGTTTTCTTCAATGGTTAAACCCATAAGTTCAGAATCACTCATAAATGAAGTACTCGGACATGAAACATTTAGAGTGGTACTATATGCATCTTCGTTGTGTTTTAGTCTAGGTTGCTCGGATACTTCGAAATCATGCCGCACCGCGTATCGGATACGTATCCGACGCGGATTCGCGTGCGATACGGGTGCGATACGCACCGGATACTCCACGTGGCGTATCGCATTTTTTTAATATTGGGATACGGCAGGATACGGCAGGATACGGCTCGGATACGGCAGGATACGGCTCGGATACGGCAGGATACGGCACAGGATACGGCTGGGATACGGCTGAGATACGTTTCAGTACGCAACGGTCAGTATTTTGGTCATAAGTTCTTCATTCGAACTCCGATTAAGCTGATTCAAAGTGCGTTGGAAAGCTAAGAAAGAGCTTTATAATCTTGGCTTATCATCTAGGATAATCTATCTCTTGATTTCTACAGTAAAATATACTAAATTATAGCAGTATTTTGAATTCTTACAAAACAAACTTAATTTAATATTAATTACTTCTAAAACCTACATAGCAATATATATTATTATTTCAGAACAAAATACTGGATAACATGCATCTATAGTGGTAGTTGAATGTAAACAAAATCAAGCATTTTAATATATAATGTGATTTTTTTTATTATTCTATATATACTCCCGTATCCTAGTTTTTTGTAAAATGACGTATCCCCGCACCCGCATCGTATCGGATACGATACCCGCACCCGTGCAACATAGGTTTTAGTGAATGCCTACAACACTTAAATGAAGTACTTGGAGCAAAAACTATTCTCGTAGTAATATATGATGCTTTGTGGAGTTTTTTTGAAAGGTTATGACTCATAAATGATGTACTCTGAGAGAAACACTTCTCGTAGCAGATATGAAGCTTTGTGGTGTTTTCTTTAATGATTACCACCCATAAATGAAGTACTCAGATAAGAATCACTTCTCGTAGTAAGATAAAATGCTTTGTGATGTTTTCTTCAATGGTTACACCCATAAATGAAGTACTATGATCAAAATCACTCACAAATGAAGTACTCGGATATGAAACACTTAGAGTGGTACTCTATGCTTCTTCGTTCTTTTTAGTGAATGGTTACAACACTTAAATGAAGGACTCCGAGAAGAAATTATTCTCGTAGTAATATATGATGCTTTGTATAGTTTTTTTTTTAAAGGGTATCACTCATAAATGATGTACTCTGATGAGAAACACTTATCATAGTGGATATGAAGCTTTGTGGTGTTTTTTTAATGGTTACCAACCATAAATAAAGTACTCAGATAAGAAGCACTTCGTACTATGATCAAAATCACTCATAAATGAAGTACTCGGACATGAAGCACTTAGAGTTGTACTCGATGCTTCTTCGTTGTGTTTTAGTGAATGGTTACAACACTTAAATGAAGTACTTCGAGAAGAAACTCTTCTCGTAGTAATATATGATGCTTTGTGTAGTTTTCTTGAAAGGTTATCACTCACAAATGATGTACTCTCATCAGAAACACTTCTCATAGTAGGATATGAAGCTTTGTGGTTTTTTATTTAATGGTTACCACCCATAAATGAAGTACTCAGATAAGAAACACTTCTTTTTGTAGGATAAGATGTTTTGTGTTGTTTTCTTCAATAGTTACACTCATAAATGAAGTACTACGATCTGAATCACTTATAAATGAATTACTCGGACATGAAGCATTCAGAGTGGTACTCTATGCTTCCTCATTGTGTTTTAGTGAATGGTTTCAACACTTAAATGAAGTACTTGGAGTAAAAACTCTTCTCGTAGTAATATATGATGCTTTGTGGGGTTTTCTTGAAAGGTTTTTACCCATAAACGATGTACTCTCATCAGAAACACTTGTCATAGTAGAATATAAAACTTTGTGGTGTTTTCCTTAATGCTTACCACCCATAAAATGAAGTACTAAGATAAGAAACACTTCTCGTAGTGGGATAAGGTGCTTTTTGATGTTTTCTTTATTGGTTACACCCATAAGATGAGAATCACACATAAATGAAGTACTCGGACATGAAACACTTAGAGTGGTACTATATCCTTCTTCGTTGTCTTTTAGTGAATTTTTGCAATACTTTAATGCAGTACTCGGAGAAGAAATTTTTCTCGTTGTAAGATATGATGCTTTGTCGAGTTTACTTGAAAGGTTACCCATAAATGAAGTACTAATATAAGAAACACTTCTCGTAGTAAGATAATATGTTTTGTAATGCTTTCTTTAATGATTACCACCCACAAATGAAGTACTCTGATCAGAATCACTCGTAAATTAAGTACCTGGAAATAAATCACTTAGAGTGGTACTCTATGCTTCTTCTTTGTGTTTTAGTGAATGGTTACACCACTTACTTGGAGAAGAAACTCTTCTCGTTGTAATATATAATGTTTGGTGGAGTTTTCTTGAAAGGCTACCACTCACAAATGAAGTACTCATATAAGAAACACTTTTCGTTGTAGGATAAGATGATTTCTGATGTTTTCTTTAATGCTTACCATCCATCTATGAAGTACTCTGATCAGAATCACTCAAAAATTAAGTTCTCAGACATGAAGCACTAAGAGTTGTATTTTATGCTTCTTCGTTGTGTTTTAGTGAATGGTTGCAACACTTTAATACAGTACTTGGAGAACAAACTCTTCTCTTAGATATGATGCTTTGTCGAGTTTAATTGAAAGGTTATCACTCATAAATTAAGTCCTCTGAGCAGAAACTTAATGGTTACCACCCATAAATGAAGTACTCTGATTAAAATCACTTGTATATTAAGTACTCGGACATGAAGTATTTAGAGTGGTACTCTATACATTTTCGTTGTCTTTTAGTGAATAGTTACAACACCTTAATGAAGTACTCAGAGAAAAAACTCTTCTCGTAGTAAAATATGATGCTTTGTGGTGTTTTCCTTATTGGTTACCACTATAAAAGAAGTACTCATAGAAGAAACACTTCTCGTAGTATGAAGATGCTTTTTGATGTTTTCTTTAATGGTTACCACCCATAAATTAAGTACTCGAACATGAAGCATTTAGAGTGGGACTTCATGCTTCTTCGTTGTATTTATGTCCGACTAAATTTATGGGAGGCAAAATTTCATTAAAACACTGGAATGCATCATAGTCTACTACGGGAAGTATTTATGATAATCTTTCAAGAAAATACCACAAAGCATCTTATCCTACTAAGAAACGTGTTTCTTCTGCAAATACTTCATTAAAGGTAGTAACATTTCACTAAAACACCACGTAGCATCATAGCCTATTATGCTAGGTGTTTCGTGGTCGAGTACTTCATATATGGGTGATAACATTTAAAAAACCACAACAATGCATCTTAGCCAACGATAAGAAGTATTTCTGATCAAAGTACTTCTTTTGATATGGTAATCTTTCAAGAAAATACCACGTAGAAACATAGAATACAACTCTTTAAGTGTTTCATGTACGAGCACTTCATTTATTGGTGGTAACCTTTCAAGAAAACACCAAAAAGCATTTCAACCTACTATGAGAAGTGACTCATCTTTGAGTACTTCATTTAAATGTGGTAAAGTTTTAAGAAAACTTCACGAAGCAACATACACTAAGTCTTTCATGTCTGAGGTCAATATTTATGGGTGGTAATTTTTCAAGAAAATTCTACAATGCAACTTGGCCTATTACATGAAGTGTTGTTGGTCTGAGTATTTTATTTATGGGTGGTAACCTTTCAAGAAAATACGACAAAGCATCTTAGCCTGCTAGAGAAATGTTTCATTAAAGAGTACTTCATTTAAGGGTCATAACCTTTCATGAAATCTCACGATGCAGCTTATCCTAATAGTGTTTCACGTCCAGATATTTCATTTGTGGGTGGTAACCTTTCAAAAAAAATACCACAATGCATCCTAGCGAGAAGTGTTTCATCTTAAAGTACTTCATATAAGGGTCTTAACCTTTCACTAAATCACCACGAAGCATCATAGCTTATATGTAGGTGTTTCGTGGTCGAGTACTTCATTTATGGGTGACAGTCTCTAAAAAAACATAACAATGCATCTTAGCCTACTACGAGAAGTATTTCTGATATGAGAACATTTAACAGTGGTAACCTTTCAAGAAAACTCTACAAATCATCATAGCCTACTAAAAAAGATATTTCTTCTTCGAAGTGCTTATTTTGAGGGTGGTAATCTTTCATGAAAATTCTACGAAGCGACATTGTCTACAACGCTAGGTTTTTCATGACCGAGTACTTCAATTATAGGTTATAGTCTTTCAAGAAAACACCACAATGCATCTTAGCCTATTACAGAAGTGTTTGATCTCTGAGCACTTCATTTAAAGATGGCAACATCTCGAGAAAACACCAGAAAGCACCAGAATGAATCTTAGCCTACTACAAGAAATATTTCAACTCTTGAGTACTTCATTTAATGATGGTAACCTTTGAAGAAAACACCACGTAGCAGCTTAACCTACTAAGTTAAGTGTTTATGTTCGACTAAATTTATGGGAGGCAAACTTTTATTAAAACACCGGAACGCATCTTAGCCTACTACGGAAAGTGTTTATGATCTGACTACATTTATCGGTGTAATCTTTCAAGAAAATACCATAAAGCATCTTAGCCTACTAAGAGACGTGTTTCTTCTGCAAATACTTCATTAAAGGTAGTAACATTTCACTAAAACACCACGTAGCGTCATAGCCTATTATGCTAGGTGTTTCGTGGTCGAGTACTTCATTATGGGTGATAACATTTCAAAAACCACAACAATGCATCTTAGCCAACGATGAGAAGTATTTCTGATCCAAGTACTTCTTTTGATATGGTAACCTTTCAAGAAAATACCACGTAGAAATATAGAATACAACTCTTTAAGTGTTTTATGTACGAGCACTTCATTTATTGGTGGTAACCTTTCAAGAAAACACCAGAAAGCATTTCAGCCTACTATGAGAAGTGACTCGTCTTTGAGTACTTCATTTAAATGTGGTTAAAGTTTCAATAAAACATCATGATGCGACATACACTAAGTCTTTCATGTTTGAGGTCTATATTTATGGGTGGTAACATTTCAAGAAAATCCTACAATGCATCTTGGCCTATTACAGGAAGTGTTGTTGGCTTGAGTACTTTATTTATGGATGGTAACCTTTCAAGAAAAATACGACAAAGCATCTTAGCCTACTACGAGGAATGTTTCATTAAAGAGTACTACGAGAAGTGTTGTTGGTCTGAGTACTTTATTTTTGGATGGCAAACTCTCAACTGGTCGAGTTCTTCATTTATGGGTGACAATTTCTTAAAAACATAACAATGTATCTTAGCCTACTACAAGAAAACACCACGTAGCAGCTTAACCTACTAAGTTAAGTGTTTATGTTCGACTAAATTTATGGGAGGCAAACTTTTATTAAAACACCGAAATGCATCTTAGCCTACTACGTAAAGTGTTTATGATCTAACTACTTCATTTATCGGTGTAATCTTTCAAGAAAATACCATAAAGCATCTTAGCCTACTAAGAGACGTGTTTCTTCTACAAATACTTCATTAAAAGAGATAACCTTTCACTAAAACACCAAGTAGCATCATAACCTATTATGCTAGGTACTTCGTGGTCGAGTACTTAATTTATGGGTGATAACCTTTCAAAAAATACAACAATGCATCTTAACCAAATATGAAAAGTATTTCTGATCCGAGTACTTCTTTTGATATGGTAACCTTTCAAGAAAACACCACGTAGAAGCATAGAATACAACTCTTAAGTGTTTCATGGACGAGCACTTAATTTATTGGTAATAACCTTTCACGAAAATACCAGAAAGAATTTCAGCCTACTATGAGAAGTGACTCGTCTTTGAGTACTTCATTTAAATGTGGTAAAGTTTCGATAAAACATCACGATGCAACATACAATAAGTCTTTCATGTTTGAGGTCTATATTTATGGGTGGTAACCTTTCAAGAAAATCCTACAATGCATCTTGGCCTATTATAGGAAGTGTTGTTGGTTTGAGTACTTTATTTATGGATGGTAAACTTTCAAGAAAAATATGACAAGGCATCTTAGTCTACTACGAGGAATGTTTCATTAAAGAGTACTACGAGAAATGTTGTTGGTCTGAGTACTTTATTTTTGGATGGCAAACTCTCAACTGGTCGAGTTCTTCATTTATGGGTGACAATCTCTTAAAAACATAACAATGTATCTTAGCCTACTACGAGAAGTATTTCTCATCTGAGAACTTCATTTAACTGTGGTAACCTTTCAAGAAAACTCCACAAAGCATCATAGCCTACTAAGAAAGGTGTTACTTCTTCGATGTGCTTCTTTTAAGGGTGGTAATATTTCATGAAAATTCCACAAAGCGACATAGTCTACAACGCTGGGTATTTCATGACCGAGTACTTCAATTATAGGTTATAGCCTTTCAAATAAATACCACAATGCATCTTAGCCTACTACAAGAAGTGTTTGATCTCTGAGTACTTTATTTAACGGTGGCAACCTTTCAAGAACACCACAAAAATGCATAACCTACTAAGCTAAGTATTTCATGTCCTAAGTACTTCATTTATGAGTGGCAAACTTTTCAGAAAATACCACAATGCATCTTAGCCTACTACAAGAAGTGTTTTTTGTCTAGGTACTTCATTATTGAGTGGTAACCTTTTCAGAAAAAAATACAAAGCATATTAACCTACTAGGAGATGTTATTCATCTTCGAGTACTTCATTTTAGGGTAATAACCATTCAAGAAAACACCATGATGCATCTTAGTCTACTAAGCTAGATGTTTCGTTATCGAGTACTTCATTTATGGGTGATTACCGTTAAAAAATACCACAATGAATCTTAGCATACTACAGCAATTGTTTCATCTCTCAGTACTTCATTTAATGTTGGTAACATTTCAAAAAAACACCACGAAACAATATAGCCTACTATCATAAGTGTTTTGCGTGCCTCATTTATTGGTGTTAGCATCTCGAGAAAACACTCCAAAACATCTTAGCCTACTTAGAGAAGTGTTTTATGTCCAACTATATTTTTGGGTGGCAAATTCTCAAGAAAACACCACAATTCATCTTAGCCTACTAAGAGAAGTGTTTCACATCTGAGTACTTAATTTATCAGTGGTAACCTTTCAATAAAATACCACAAAATATCTTAGCTACTCTGAGACGTGTTTCATATTCAAGTACTTCATTTAAGGGTGGTAACCTTTCAATAAACACCACACAAAAAAACTCAACATCTAAGCAAAGTTTTTCCTGTCTGAGGTCTTCATTTATGGGTGGCAACCTTTCCTGAAATACCAGAATGCATCTTAGCCTACTACAAGAAGTATTTATTGTTCGAATACTTCTTTTATGTATGATAACCTTTCGAGAAAACACCATAAAGTTTTTTAGCCATGAAGCACCTTTCAAAAAACATAAAAATGCATCTTAACCTACTACGAGAAGTTTTTCTGATCTGAGTACTTTTTTTAACGGCGACAACCTTTCAAGAAAACTCCAAAAGGCATCATAACCTACTACGAAAGATGTTTCTTCCTCAGATACTTCATTTAATGGTGATAATCTTTCATGAAAATTCCACGAGGTGACATAGTCCACTACGCTAAGTGTTTCATGCACGAGTACTTCAATTAGAGGTTGTAGGCTTTCAACAAAACACCACAATGCGTTCTTGATATTGTTGGAACGTATGTCCTAAGTTTATATAGACATAGCACTTCTTGGAGTCTTGGAATCTTGATCAGGGCTACTTCTATTATAGAAATGGGCAACCTGTTATGGAATTTGTTATGACGGGTTGGCATCTTTTCAGTTTTGCCCTTGTCTGCATCTCTGGCTGACTTCTGAGAACCCATTGTAACGGGTTTGCTTGCGTTACTATAACGCAAGCCTCTGTCAAATCCTTATTTTGCACTGTCAAATTCTTGGGAACCCATTGTAACGCCATGCACACGCATTGTGACGGGTTGGTAACCTGTTGTGATAGGTTATGTTGCGTTATTGTAATGCAAGCCTCCGTGAGGCTCTGTTTTGCTTGCTCTTGATGTCTTCTTGTTCCTCTTGACTTGAACATGCTTCATGAAGCCTTTGCAATGCTTAATTGTACTTGTATAAACCTGCAACTCACCAAAACTCAATTGTGCAAGGTTAGTACTGATTTATTTTGCAAATTGGCAAACTAAAGAAGAGCTTAATCTAACAACACCACAATGCATCTTAGCCTACTACGAGAAATATTTCATCTTCGAGTACTTTCTTTAAAGGTGATAACTTTTCAAGAAAACATCACATAGAAACATAGAATACAACTCTAAGTATTTCATGTTCGAGTAATTATTTTTGGGTGATAACCTTTGAAAAAAACACCAAAAAGTATTACATCCTACTACGAGAAGTGATAAATCTTTGAGTACTTCATTTATAGGTGGTAACATTTAAAAAAAAAACATCATGAAACAACATAGCCTACTACACTAAGCCTTTCATGTTCTAAATCTATAGTTATGAGTGGTAATCTTTCAAGAAAATACTACAATGTATCTTAGCCTATTACAGTAAATATTTTTTATCCGAGTACTTTATTTATGAGTGGTAATCTTTTAAGAAAATACGACAAAGCATTTGAGTCTACTACGACAAATGTTTCATTAAAGAATACATCATTTATGAGTCATAACCATTCATGAAAGCTCCACGAAACAGCTTAGCCTAAAAGTATGTCATGTCCGAATACTTTATTTATTGGTGATAATCTTTCAAGAAGATACCACAATGCATCATAGCCTACGAGAAATATTTCATATTAAATTACTTTATTTAATTATGGTAATATTTCACTAAAACACCACGAAGCATCATAGGTGTTTCGTGGTCGAGTACTTCATTATGGATGACAACCTTTCAAAAAAATATAACAATGCATCTTAGCCTACTACGAGAAGTATTTCTGATTCAAGTATTTCATTTAACGATAGTAATCTTTAAAGAAAACTCTACCAAGCATCATAACTTACTATGAAATGTGTTTCTTCTTCGAGTACTTCATTTAAGAATGATAATCTTTCATGAAATACCACGAAGCAACATAGTCTACTACGCTAGATGTTCCATGGCCGAATACTTCAATTATGAGTTATAGTCTTTCAACAAAACACCACAATGCATCATTCTTTTGATTTACAAATTCGAAGTTTCTTGCAAAGTTCTCAAACCCTCTTGACAAGGTTGCATGTATTTCATGTTTTTCAGTCCATTGTTCAAACATTTGAATTAAGTTGTGGTTTGTTGAGTTCAGTTGCAGACCACACTTAGTTAGGGGGTCATATGAATAGTGAAGTGATACCACTCTTTATTAGATAGAGCGTTGTTTGTAACTGTTTAATTAAAAACCTACTATTTTATAATCAAATATCCAGTCCTCGATTGCATGCAATGAGCAGATCATATGAATTCAAACCATCACATAACGTGATTATTTTAGGAGTGCATATGTGCTTCTAATTCCTCTTTCTTGAAATATCCCGAGTAATTATGATAAAATTTGGACTCCAAATCAGCTCCCATGGAAATCACGGCGCTAATGTAACCATAACTTACAAATCGATCATTGGTCAAAATCAGGTAGTCAAAATCAGAGTATAAAAAATACCTGTTAAAAAATCAAAGTGCAATTTATGCCCTTTAATTTCAATCGGAAGATCCATAAAAAATCTGGCACTCTGTACGATCATTTTTCAGGCATGTTAAAATCTCTAACTGCTAATCATGGGTCTACATTTGAATCCAATGAATCAGAGTATAACTTTTTGTAATAAAGAAAAGAAATGGAATTGGCAGGTGCGTTTTCCTGTTTGACATGAAATACCTCAAATATTAACATTATCAGACTATCAGATTAGGAAAACCTCAAAAGCAAGTCTAAATGGTAGTTGTTAACAAATTAAATCCAGCCTAAGAATTTGTAACATCAAGTATTAAGTTTAGAGACTAAGCCTTAACATTCAGCCCGAGTACTTGATTCTTTTCAGACCTAGTTCGAAAAATTGAGACTAATTTAGACTTGGCTCGGTACCAAACGGTGCAGAAAGAATTGTTATCCCATCGCCTAAGAGTAATGCTGTACTATTGCACAGCTTTCATATGTATTTTTTTGTTTGCAAAATGAAGTAATTAATCAACTAGATATTTTATTCGCACTGCTGCAAATCAGCAGCATCAGTAACATATCTGATTATTGATAAACAACAAAAATGTTTTAAAAAAAACTGGACAAAAAAAGGTTGGATGAAGAGTGGGAGAGCAGGGGACACAAAAGGCATCCGAACTGAAGTGATATATAAAAACACTATGAGAGTTTGGATGATATATAAATCTAAAAGCTCATTGGTAATCTGGATAAATATACTGTAGCTCACTTTTCATACTACCATTGAGGATTTATATATAATATACTGTAGCTCATTGTTGTCGCATTCTTATATGTTATCGAGTAATATTACCAATCTATTACAAAAAGGAGATTTTATCTAGATGTTATTGCCAAGTTTGTTTTTTTGGAAAATTTTTGAAATGCCACTCTAAAACTTGGATATTGTCAAAATGCCACTCGAAAAGCAATATTTGTGTAAATGCCATTATGTCATTATACTCTTTTAACCTCAGTTAAATATTCTCAATCTTTCTAAATGATCAAAATAACCCTGCCTCTATAAAACAGACCCAAACTCGTAAATCATCAAACAGATCGATTTAATATAATACGGAGCAAATCAGATTCAACTCTGACCCAAACTGTTCCCTCCGCTCCTCCGGTCCTCAAAAAAACATAATACGGAGCAAAACAACAGAATATAATGGCAGATTATCTATTTATACGGGGCAACATAATATAAAGCATTGCATTATACGGAGCAAAACAACAGATTATCTATTTAAATATTCCTCAAAACAGCAAAACAACATGAAATTTGACAGAAAAACAATTATCAGAATATAATGGCGGAAGGGATTATCAGTATATTATACTCGAGTAGATTTCAGTATAAAATTTGCTGACAGCGGGACCCGTTATGCCTACAGATACCAACCTTGTGTCATTCATCTACTGGTTGATTTCAAAACCATAACAAACTGCTCTTTTCAGGTCGAATAAAAAATTGAGATAAAGGTCTAATCGTACCAGTTGCATTTGGGAAATAGAAGGTGGTAGCCTGCCAGAGAAGGAATTGAAGCTGAGGTCTAATCGTACCAGTTCTGGTAAGATCTATTCCATCAATGTAGTTAATGCTGGTAGATGAGTGAAGGTCGACACAGTCGAGGCAGGTAGCAGAGGGAAGGTGTCGGAGGGTTGCGAAGCGGAGCAACGACCAGAAGCCCTAACCCCCTAACCATATCGCCGACGAGTAATATCGAGTGTCAGATTCGATGATCCGAATGGATCTGTTTGCTGGTTTGGGTTTGAGTCTGTTCATGGGTCTGTTGAATAGAGACAGTTATTTTGGTCATTTAGAAAGATTGAGAATATTTAATTGAGGTTAAATGAGTATAGTGACATAATTAAAATAGTTATTGAGTTTTAATGACATTTACACAAATATTGTTTTTTGAGTGACATTTTGACAATATTCAAATTTTAAAATGGCATTTCAAAAAATATCCTTTTTTTTTTTGTGGACAGTCAAAAGACTTCTTTGTATACTTCAATATAATGGTGACCGTCTAAAAGCAACTTAGAATAAGTACTTTTTGTCTTTTACAATTTATACATATCCAACACACTTGGAAAATTGAATTTTAACTGTGTACGCATTATACTCTATCTGCAACGACACCATCTCATAAAAGGTCTCATGTGGAATCGGTGCTCGCTCAGTCATAGATCGAAGTTTGAATTTCTCAATACACAAAAATTGATTGGTTTGTGTGTTGAACAATTAAACAACAAAGAAAACCTAACAAAAAGTTACAACACACAAAACTCATAACATACACCTCCCGCTTGACTTGTAGATATCAATTATGTTCCCGAAGACTTAAGGCTACAACACTCTTAGAAGTACCTCACATTTCTTGTACCACTATAACATATACATGCACGCACATGCACCACCTCTGCTCAAAGCTTCAAATATTAACCTTATTCAAAATTCGTAGGAACAAAATACATATCCTTCCTCTTCTCTTTAGTTACCACTGGAGCAAACCATTCCAGCACTCATTCATGGCAAACAAAAGAACCCACCCAACCACTCGCTGCAACTCTGATTCCTGCAAACGCAAACACAAACTACAACTCTGCTTTCTACAATTCGCCCAATCAAAAAACATTCCCGCACACCAAGTGGGAAAATGCACCTACAAACCGCGGAAATCACCTCCCACGACTCATCCGCCCCCACTCCCAATGCAAAAACCTAATCAGGCACCTGCCTACTATTGAGTGCGAGCTCAAACCTCAAGCAAGATTCGTCCCGCATCTCAGTGCTCATATCATTCTCAGGTGCAGGATAATAATCCTCCCGCAACTGAACATCCCTCAAATTTGGCATCTCCAAGAAAAACCTCATAAAATGCTCATGTGCTGTGCCGTGTATAAACAATTTTCTCAAATTGAAACACCCCTGGATCAACCCCGTAGCCGGTAGAGATAGTGTTCTCTGGTTGACGTCCGTGTCTTGTGGGGGCCAGTAGTCGAGTTCTTGCAAAAATGGAAGCTCCTCAATCCCGTTCAAATAGAATCTCTCCCAAAGCGAGAGGTCCATCTGGCCGAATGGGGCGGTGAAGGCATAGCCAATGGCCTCACCCAAGTCGAGCTTCATTTTGGTAAGCTCTGGGAACTGCAAGAGAATGCTAAGGCCGAAAGTGCGTGAGTCCGGCTTCGCACGGCAGTTGCCCTCTACCTTGATCGTGATGGAGCTCAGATTCGGACAGTCATCAAGGCCGATTTCCCGTAGAGGGGACAGAAACTCACCAGCTGGTAGCCACAGGGATAGTTCACGCAGGCTGTCCCAGCTCTCAGAGTTCCTGATAGAGAGGAGATGTTTTATCAACATAACATATGAAGTTTTGACCTTGCATGTCTCGATTACCGGTAATAATAATACAAATAAAAATAACAAATTTTGTAGGAAATTTACCATTGGGAGCACCCTCCATTAACTGTAACAGCAGCAGCACCAAAACCCTCA
>CAXKVX010002607.1:0-31104 GCA_964058865.1 Eleocharis quinqueflora
TAGTGAAAGGTTACCACTCTTAAATGAAGTAATCGAAAAAGAAATACTTCTCGTAGTAGGCTATGATGTTTTGCGGAGAATTCTTGAAAGGTTACCACCTATAATGATGTACTTAGATTAGAAACACTCCTCGCAGTAGGATAAGATGCTTTGTACTGATTTTTTGAATGATTACCACCCATAAATGAAGTACTCAGACATGAAGCACTTAAGGTGGTATCCTATGTTTTTTTGTGGTGTTGTAGTGAAAGGTTACGAACCTTAAATAAAGTACTCGAAGAAGAAACACTTCTCGTAGTAGGTGATGATGCTTTGTGATATTTTCTTGAATAATTACCACCCATAAATGAAGTATTTTGACTCGAAGAAGAAACATTTC
Source organism: Eleocharis quinqueflora (assembly GCA_964058865.1). Classification (NCBI taxonomy): domain Eukaryota; kingdom Viridiplantae; phylum Streptophyta; class Magnoliopsida; order Poales; family Cyperaceae; genus Eleocharis; species Eleocharis quinqueflora. Next base: position 380 of record CAXKVX010002607.1, read on the forward strand.
TCGTAGTAAGCTATGATGCTTTGTAGAGTATTCTTGAAAGATTACCAATCATAAAAGAAATACTCGGACATGTAGCAATTAGAGTTGTATTATATGTTTTTTCGTTGTGTTTTAGTGAAAGATGACATTGTATTTGTTTTAATTAAGCAAACCAATTAAGCAATTATTGGTGTGAAACGATCTTCGAATGAATAAACTTTTTTTGTATTTTGCTTATTTATAGCTTGAAGATGCTTATTTTCTTTTCATCATTTTAGAAAAAATAATATATATTTTAAATAAAGGAGTCGTTCATTTTATGAAATAACACCAACACCAACACCAACATCATCATACAATTTGATTATGTGTTGTTTTTCGCCCTTCGGATGGATGAGATGCAATGTGCAATTTATTTGCTGATCTGGAACTTATGGAAATATGGAAATTTATCCGTTGTAGCGCAACACACATTGGATGATTCGAATTCGCTGCGCTACACAACTCAATCGCCCATGATATAATGATGAATAAGAGCTGAAATTTTGAAGCACAAATCTATATGTAGAACAATACAGATTAGACGACCCACAATTTCGTGCTATACGACCCACGCCACAGCTGATTTCGTTCCTAAATATAGAATCTGAATCCTCTGCGGAACAAAAAAGTTCCGCAGAGGGAGGAACTTTCAGTATCGACCTTTAGATCAGATCGGACAGTTGTAAATCAATATCGCTGATAATATAGCATAAAAATAAAAATAAAGAAAAAGTCGTGATTCACAGCTGCCCGCCTAAACAATTATGGTGAAGTCGCGAACCCTTCGTCTCCAATTGGTCTCTTACACAAACCTTCGTCTCCAGAGGATTTTCTCGCTAAAACGATTCCTGACTTCATTACGCCTAAAATCAACAGTGCTGTAAGTACAAAATCATTTTATTCATGTCTCCGTTTTATTTGGTTCGCTTGAGATTGAAGATGCTCCAAGCATAGAAAGAGCAATACATGGTTAGTTGTGCCAATTTGAAAAAGAAATGGCGACATGCTAAGTATTTGTATCATCAATGCCATACAGAATGTACTTGTACTTGTCTGGACAAATTGTATAATTACAATGCAATAATCTTGAACCAGTGAATATGCAAATTGTAAATTTTGTATAGTTTTCCTTATTTGTACTCTATTAAGTTCAAGTAAGCCTACACAATCAAATTGAAATATAAAAGAGAAATAGATAATTTGACTACAGGCTCATCTATATACCCTGCTCTCTCTCGTAATAATTCCTTAGAATCCTCAGTTGTCATTTCTATCTAAGCTTGGGCTATATGTACACAAGCTTGGGCTATCATAGAAATTGTCGGGTCCTCATCATGCTCATGCTGGTAGCTATCAAAGGAATCAGATTCACCAGTGACTAATGATTCGGCTATCGTACCCGATCCAAATGCATACCATATATTTGTTCCCAAATATGATGGGTCAGTTGCCATATCGGGTTCTGACACCAGCATCTTCCTGTCACGATTATTGGTTAAGACAGATTATTGGTTAGGACCATCCAAAACTTTATAGTCTGACGAAACTGGAGCATTCTCTGTACCAGGATCTTACTGGTTACAACATACACTGTACTTCACAATGCATCCTTATTTCAACAAAAATCACAACCAATAAAAAATGAAGAGAAAAAAAATATTCACTACAACAACAGAAAAGAAAGTGCAAACTCAAATTGTCAAATTCATGGCAAAAAACCCAACTGTATTATAACAACACCCAAGAAAACTTTACCAAATAGAGTTGTAGAAATATAGAGTAGAAGAGAACTGTAACAGAGAGTTTTAGAATGAATTATATATCTCCTCTTTTGATTCAATTGAGATTATAATGAGCTATTTATAAAAATAGCTTTAGTATACCAACAGACACAGTTAGACTTTGCATTATGTACCTAACTCCTAACTAACCATCATTGTTGTTATAACAACTTTATTGATTCTAACTAATCTCTTGTTATTCTAATAAGATCTATCAAAATATCAATATTCAGCTGAACCAGCTTCTGCAGCTTCATTTGTCGACGGCTCTTGCACCACCTCATCGAATGATTTTGCATCCTCATATTGGAAACTTCCTTTAACAAGGAAAAGCTGCACATTGTGGGGCTTGCAGTATAGCTTATCATCATATGAAACATAGTTTGCAGTGGAAATTTTACATCCACCATGTGAACACTTGAAGCAAGCCTTGTGATAGGCACCTCCATCAATGCCAATATGAGAGAAAACTTCAAATTAATAGCAGCTCCAATAGAAATTAAATATGAACAAAGGATGTATCAATAGAAAATGGGAATATGGCAAATTTAAGTATGTATCAATAATGCAGAAAATTATATAATAAACAAGAATAATGTTAAAAACACCTAAATTCATAATTTCAAGAATAATGTTAAAATCAATTCCAAATCCAGTGAGAACCTTTTAATTCATAATTGAATTAGAAACTAAATTACCTCGCCTCTATTTGATCTCTCAGATTTTTCACGGTTTGGAGCACCTAAATTTAAAAACAACTTTATTTTAGATTAAAAAAGGAAAATATATTATAAAAATAAAATAGATTATCACCATAGAAAATGCAAACACTGACTGGTCTAGGTCCATTACATTAAAAACTATACTATTGTTATAATTACCAGTCAAGTACTTATGTCGGTTATAAAAAATGTTTGATTGAAAACCTCAATTAACAACAAATTATTCAATCAAGATTCAGTCTAATAGTTAGCAGAAAACTGAAGCGTCAGTTCATCCATGAGGAAAAGTAAAACAAAATAAGATAATCGTGACATGGCCAAGATGCAAATCCAGTCAACAATTGTGCATGGTTATAAAGCCTACCTCTGATTTTTTTAACATCAAACTGGTAACTAGTGACTTGAATAATTGCCCAGATGAAAATCAGTGACTTGCCCAGATGAAATTCGTAAAATGTCATCTCAAAGGCTAATATTTTTCCTATTATATGGAATTACTGAAATAGGGTATTGCAAAATCACAAAGTATTGAGGGTTTCACCAAATCTAGGGTTTACCATATCGAAATCGACGATGCGACACTTGACCTCCACGACAATCTTCTCGTCTCTGCTCTCTTGCTTGATCAGAATGGCACCTGGCCTCGTCTACCTTTGTCGATCTCTCTCTCTTTCGCATAAGTGTTTGGACAAAAATAAATAAGCGAGAGAAAAAGAATTCAGCCATTAATGAGTTTATCTCGGACATTTTTCGGGAAAGGCAAAAAAAAATTATTTTCAAGCGATTTTTCCAAGAACTTTGCCTCTGAGCCATTGGATCCCATTTAAGAGTCAGGATGGGAAGTTCTCCCCTCTGCGGAACAAAAAAGTTCCGCAGAAGATTTGGATTCTGAAAATATATAGATCATCATAATAAGGCACAGCCTATGTCAGTACCAGAGATTGTTCTAGTATGGTGCCAGTCACAACTGCATCAACTCAAAGAAGTTATAGAGGATCAAGCAACCTCGGTTCAGCTCAATTAACCAGTCCCCGTCAATAATTAGTAATTAGTTGAAGTCCAGGGACTATTCAGTAAATGGAACAATAGTGCACATCTGTGTTATAAATAGTTCATGTACATAACACTGAGGAATTAATGAAAATGATTCTTCTTCTTTCAATTCAATTACATTTCAAGAGTTCCTTTTAGTTCTTTTATGGTATCAGAGCCACTGAGCTCCATAGCTACTCAACAATGGCGTCACCTTTCACTGATCCATTATTCGACACAACCACTACATCCTTCTCTCAACCATCTCAATCATCTCATCCCTCCCCAACTACCACCACCACCACCACCGTGGACTCTGTCGTTTCCATCAATTTCCCCATTGCCATTAAATTGACCGATTCTAATTTCATTGCTTTGAAATCCACCATTGCTCCCTTATTTCAGGGTCATAACCTTACTCGATTCATCAACTCTTCGCCTCCTGACACTACCATTCGAACTGACAATGGTGATCTTGTTATCAACCCATCCTATCTATCCTGGCATCGTCAAGATCAACTCTTGCTGGCTTGGCTTCGTGCCACATTGACTGAATCAATCATCTCTCAAGTTGCTACAGCCACTACCACTAAGGATCTTTGGAAATCGATTGAGGAGCAATTTGCTTCCGATTCACGTGCCAGACTTCACGATTTACAACGACAACTTCATACAGCTTCCAAAGGCCAAGATTCGTGCTCTGAGTATCTTCGTCGTCTTCGTCGAGCAGCAGATGAACTTGCCCTTCTAAGTGCTCCTCTTTCTGATGATTCTCTTGTCACAATTGCCATCCATAGACTTGGACCTGAATACACTTCTCTGGTGTCTTCAATTTCCACTATCCGCTGCCACAATCAATTTTCTTTCTCTGACCTTCGAAGTGTTCTTATCAGCCATGAAGCTCTCCTGTTAACTCATCAAGATCTCTCAACCCCAGTTGCATTTCACAACAACCGTAGCACCTACAACAACAGAAATCGATCGAATTATAACAATCGTTACAATCTTACATCTAAAACCACCAGTTCTCAGTCTACACACAGCATTAACCCAAAACAAGATTCAAGAACTTCTTCTCAAATGATTGCCTCATGAAGCCTTTGCCATTACCTCGTTTTGAGCATCTCAGGGACAAGCTCAAAGTCGTACCAGCTCCTTTGGCTTGAGGGGGGCGTAATAAGGCACAACCTATGTCAGTACCAGAGATTGTTCCAGTATGGTGCCAATCATAGCTGCATCAACTCAAAGAAGTTACAGAGGATCAAGCAACCTCGGTTCAGCTCAATTAACCAGTCTCCGTCAATAATTAGTAATTAGTTGAAGTCCAGGAACTATTCAGTAAATGAAACAATAGTGCACATCTGTGTTATAAATGGAACAATAGAACACTGAAGAATTAATGAAAATGATTCTTCTTCTTTCAATTCAATTACATTTCAAGAGTTACTTTTAGTTCTTTTACATCACAGTTAAAGGACACTCGGGCCTCGGCCTTTGATAAGGAGGTGTGAGTGTGACGCTTGAATTTTTATCAACGGATTAAAAAATCAGTAGAGTCCAATTTAATTTGGGACTGCCACATGGCCCACATACATACCCACCCTATTTGTATTGACAAAACTCATCAAACGTGAAACTTGTTCTCGTGAAGCAAAGCAAGCAATTATAGTGTGATCCAACAAACTCGCAATCACATGCTATTTATTTATTTACTTATTTATAAGCTTGGATAAGTTTTCTTTCTTTCACCATTTTAGAAGAAAACGCAAATACAATTCAAATAAATGAGTTATTCTTTATTTTATTGAAATAATAATAATGTGATTTTTTTTATTTTGAAAAAGTTGATTCATTGAGATATTGGAGGAAACAAATCATTAATATTTATAAGTGCTAAAAGCTATAATTCAGTTATTAACATTTATCAAAATACAAGTATTTTTTTCTTTGCTTATAGAATTTAGATATAAATGACTAGACTTGACAAATCGGGCGGGTTGGATCACATTTTGAGTCGGATAAAGTTAGATTCGGATCACTTTCAAATTCTATTAAGTATGAGACTCATGTTATTTCGGATCAACTAATTTCGGATTCGATGCAATTACAGATTAGGATTACTATATCACTCGTATCATGCAAATTCAGATTTTTGCAGGTTTCGAATCAATTTGGGTACGAATTGACATATGTGTCGGGTCATTCTGGCTTGGGTCATATTCGATTATGCATAATTAAGACGCATGTTTCGAACTCAATTCGAGTAGTCGAGTTGTAGTTGGGTCGAATCAGATAATTTCTAAGTTGAATTATTTTGGTTCAAATCTCTTATGTATTTTTACACACTTTCTATAATAATATTTTTTATTTTTTGAATATATTTATTTTTTAAAATATTTTTAGAAATAATGTATTTGTTAATAGATGAAAAAACTAAATATTTTTTCAAAATCAGCACATACAATAGTGTCCGAAAAATTATATGGATAAATATGATGTCGGATATTAGTCATTCTCGATTCGGGTCATTACAAATTCAGATCATTATTGGTTGGGTATCATATAAATATAATATTCTTTCAAAACAACACACATAACAATGTAGAAAAAAATTACATGAACTAAATATGATGTAAATATATATCTTACGCCAGTTACAATACTTCTCGGCTAGAGCCATTTGAAATTCGGGTAATTATTGGTTGAATGTCATATAGATTCAGATCGCAATGGGTTGGGATTTTGCTCGGATTACAGGTCATTTCAATTCAGATAATTTATACTCGGATTCTTGATATTGGCAGGTTTATTCAGGTTTAGATATTTTCGGGTATGGGTTACTACGAATTCAAATATTTTAATTTTGTACTTTTAATAGGTTCAAGACAGTTTCGAAGTTTATCAGACGTATTTTTTCGATCGGATCGAACTTTGTCAGGTCTATAAATGACAAATATTAAGCTTCATTCGAACATGACATTTACTATAAATAGAATTATTAAGAAACATAAGTATATTACACATTTGTTTATTCTATGTAATGAGATTGAAAATCTAAAAATTGTAAGTGGCTAACAAAAAGTATTTATTATAATACTAAATTCTCTTTTTGTTCCCAATAACATTTCAGTTAAAGAAAAACTAAAGTATGTATATATTGTATCTCTTTCCTTCTCTATATTACAACAAATAAAATAAAAAACTGGTAATAACCATAATAATGGACAATAATTATTTCAAGTAATTTGTACTCATGTAACTAAGTTTTTTTTATTAAAATTGGAGATAAATTTAGTTTTATTTTTCCTCATTGTATATTTGATTAATTAAAAAATAGAAGGTTGAACCAACAAAAATTGGCGAAATTCCGAAAGACATCATATGCTATCTCCCCATTAGTTTTGATCATAGACATGAGAGCACCATTTCCATGAGATATGAAAAAGAGAATTGCCAAACTATATCTACAATATCGCTACAACCAAGTTGAAATTATAAAAAATTCAACATATGTAATTTGTATCTATCTTGATTTTAGAGGTGAGGAGATTGGATGGATAATATGGAGCCCTAGTGTCATCCGAAACTAAAAAAACAAATGATATAGTGCTTTTCAAAGCAAATTATCAAAATGTTATTAGTTTCGAAAACAATGTAACCATATTTTCGTTTGAGGAGTCAGCGTAAATATAATCAGAAAAGGAGAGCAAAACATATATTAACTTTAAAATCTAATTATCATTAATTATTTATTTTGGTAATATTATTTTGAGATGATTATTTTGCTAACATTTCAATCACAAAATTATGTTTTAAGTTTGATTAATTTTGAAATAATTATTTATTTTGGTAATATTATTTTGAAATGACACATGCATGATTATTTCTTGTATGATTAATTTTATGCAAACATTATGTTTTAAAAAATAATAAACTTTGGAGTATGCTTTACCGTCTTATCAAGCGAATCGAGGTTTTTCTTAATATGAAATTGATAACTTGTATGTATCATCATTCAATTTTTAAATTGTATGTAAATATTTTTTATGAACCTCATTTGAATTAATTTGAAGTTATTATAATACCAAAACAGCTCATTGCTAAATAATGTCTTCATCCAATATTAACAAATCGGACGGTTGGGAAGAATTCTAGCCGTCCAGTAGCAGTAGGATGCGTTTGAAGTCTTAAAAGCGGCCCGTAATGTCGCCTCGCGTTGCTTTTTGGATGGGCTTCTTCATTTTTACCGCTGATACTGATGCGTGTATCTTACGTTTTAACCGCGTTTTGATTTTAAAAAATCACGCTTTTAAAGACATCTCAGTAACAAAATATAGGTGTGCTTTATCCTACTTTAATTGCTGTTGTACTCGGTGCATCGTGCTGTGTTTTTTCTTAATTCTTACCCGTTTTCCTGTCAACAGGACCCATCACACAGTACATATTATTTATACACATCAATGAGAACCACATCACAATACACACCAGCCTTGCATCAATTGAGGAGCAGTTTCTAGTCAAATAAGCGTGACCTTCTTTCTGTTGCAACAGGTTTCCAATACTTTTCTCTCCTAGTTTTTGCATACAACGGTATAAGTGTCTCTTGCTCTTACCATGTTTTCTCTTCAATAATTTATGGAAAATGTGATGCTCAATATATTCTGTGGCAATGGCAGCCTTGCATTATATGGAATATCTATCTTATAAGATTGGTAATTAAAGTTTTGCCGTTAACATGTTTTGCGATACGAATCTTGATATGATGCATGTCGCGATCAATATTCAATCTGGTACCTGAGTTCAAATAAAACATGAATGGAGGAATTTCTTTTACAATAACAAAAGCACATTTAATATAGGTTTGATTTTAAGCTCACGGAATATAAGCAAAGTCTATCCGTTATCTAACAACTTGAAGTGCTTCTTAATTTTAATCTCAACTTGTAACTCACGTTCTTTTGTTTAATGGTTAGTATCTCTCTTTCCATCCTCTATAAATACCTCATGCATCCTTTGCTTAGCAAAGCACCAGAGCATTTTCACCAATTCTCTCTCTAATTAGAACTTTCTTACATCCTTCTATTTTTGTTCTTCACTTGGTTCTACATCATGGCATGGACAGCTGAAGAGAACAAGCGATTCGAGAAGGCTCTATCGAGGATAACATACCACTGATTATCTGAATAATAATAATTGACAAACAACTTTTACGGGCTTTCAATACCCAAAAAAATGTTAACAAATGAAGGATAACATAATAATTGATTATCTATCTAATACCAAATCACATGTGCGTTCAGGATAACATACCACTTGCACTTGCTGTTGCTGATCAGCCAAACATAAACAAATATACAATAGCAGAATGCAGGATAACGTAACAAATTAAATGGATGCAATCCTCTTGCCTTCTCTGACCATCTTCCTTGCCTTCCTCCTGCTCCTCCTATTCCGATGCACCGGCACCACTGCCCATATTCAAACCCAATCTTCGGCAACCTGATACCTTTCCTTCGCAACCGCCACCGTTTCCTTGACTGGGCAGCATCCCTTCTCGCCCGTTCCCCAACTGGCACGGTAGAAGTCATCACCCCTTTCTTGCTCTCTCATGGCATCGCTACGGCTAACCCCTCAGTTGTTAACCACCTTCTTATTTCCAACTTCCATACATATGTCAAGGGTCGCCGCATCCGCTATGCTCTATCTGATTTGTTAGGTAATGGAATGTTCGTAGCAGATGGTGATTTATGGTCTCTTCAGCGCAAGATCGCCAGTCGAGAATTCACTACTCGGTCGCTCCGATGTTTCTCAAGTGACATCTTCCGGTTGCTTATACATGACCGGCTCCTCCCGGTACTCTCTGCTGTTGCCACATCAAACAAAGTTATTGACCTACAAGATGTACTCAAGAGGTTCGCTTTTGATAGTATATGCTCTATTTCATTTGGTCATGATCCTGGTTGTCTAAGCCTGGACAGAGATACACAACAGCATGAATTGTTTTTTAATGCCTTTGATGAAGCAGTTGAGATCTCCTTCAATCGTCTCCTTTCTCCCCTTCCCCATTTATGGGTCGCCATGCGATCATTCAATGTCGGATCCGAACGGCGGCTCAAGGAGGCCATAAAAACCGTTGACAAATTTGCTACAGAGATAATTCAATTGAAAGAGGACCAATTACAAGTGTCACAGAAACAAGATTTGCTTTCAAGATTCATGGCTGTGATTGAAGAGAAAGAATCTAGCTATGAGGAACTCGCAAAGATGATCAAGGATCCGAAAGAGAAGCACAAATTTTTGAGGGATGTAATTGTAAGTTTTGTGCTGGCCGGAAAAGATTCAACCTCATCAGCTCTTACATGGTTTTTCTGGCTCCTCTCCACAAACCCAAAAATTGAAACAAAAATATATGAAGAGATCTCATCCATAAGTGAAAATTATGACTATGAAGACCTCAAGGGATTGAATTACCTCCATTCAGCAATCACTGAATCGCTACGTCTATATCCACCAGTTCCGATCAACTCTCGAGTTATAGAAAATGATGATGTCCTACCAGATGGGACTCATGTACGTGCTGGTTGGTTCGCTGATTACTCAGCCTATGCGATGGGAAGAGACAAGCGGCTGTGGGGTCATGATGCCGAGGCATTCATCCCGGAGCGGTGGTTGAATGATAAAGGCCAATTTGTCGGGGCAGATTCGTGTAAATTCTCGGCTTTTCATGCCGGACCAAGGGCATGTCTCGGGCGGGAAATGGCATATGTTCAAATGAAAACAGTTGTTGCCGCTATGCTCAAGACGTTTCGTGTGGAACCGATCTGTGGTAAAAATGTGCCGCCGGCGTATGAGATAACAGCGACACTACGGATGAAAGGAGGGCTGCCAGTGCGTGTAAAGAAGAGGTAGATATATACTTAGATGAATCAATCATGTTTTAGAATTTGTATTAGAGACTCTCAAGTAACATCCCATTGGTTAAGTTGTTAATACTTGGAGATCCTTATGGACCATTTCCAAAGAGAAAGAGGCATATTACATTAGTTATTATTTGTAAATTGTAATAACGGTGATGTATGTTTAAACTTTGTGAGATTACATAGAATTTTATACATCAGTAAACTAGGTTTGCCTCGTAAGGTAACCCCTTAATTGCATGTTAGACTCGTTGGCAAAATCTATTTGTTAGCAAGAGATTATTTAATTGGCAACAAGAACAATCGATTATTTTATTCTGTCAAGTGTCATGATTACCATCATTATCATAGTTGCTGCTATATTTCTTATTATTGTCGATGTCGACTTAAAAGGCAAAATATTAAATGCACGAGAAACTTAAATTTGACATCTTAAAATTTGTGAATTTGGGCCTAATTTGATCCTATAGTATTAAATTTTGTGAATTTGTTATAAGGAGGGAAATTTGTATCAAGGATTGTCAGCTTGTCTTGTCCTCGACAACTGTCCCATACGTAGGGCTCTCAATATCCTTTTGTCTCGGACGTTCCGTTTCGTTCCGTCCAAAACGGAACGGAAATGAAAGAGATTTTTGTTTCATTTAACTCAGTGGAACATAAACGGAAGTTAAATTTGTTCCATTTCAGTGCAATTTTCGCGGAAATCGTTGTTTCGTGCGAAACGGAATGAAAACGAAAGATTTTTTTTGTTCCGTCAATGAAACGGAACAAAAACGAAACAACCTTGTTCCGCTGCCGTTTTGAACGTTTGACAGCCATACCCATACGTAGTCTGATAGACCCATGTGAAGTTCGCCATACTACTAATACATATCTATAGTTAGGCATCATGTACACATATTTTGATGTATAACATTCAATTTCGAAGTATGATGTTGCTGCCGGCTGGATACCGAAACGAGAAAAGAAATGACAATTATCTCCCATGAGGCATCATAAAGTGTAAGAGATCTCTCTATCAATTTAACAATTAATCACTCTGTAAGAGAGAATATACCTCTATTATTTGCAATATACATTTTATTCCCATATCACGAAATAACAAATTTGTGCTTCTATTTTCCTTTCGAATTATACATGAATAATGTCATGATGACTATGACAAATTGACCATTAATTAAGTAAAAAAACAATATAAAAAAAGTGGAACACAACCTCTCAATCTCCATGGTTGGTTGCAGTGTGATATCAAAATATGATAGCATTCGTCAAGTTGTGTTTAATTATAAGCGCATCCATGAAACCTTCTCTAATAAGAGTAAACAAATCATTTCACCAGAAGGCCTTCCCATTTTGTTTTGTGGCCCAAAACAGGTGTGGAGCAATTAAAGTGCTGATAAATGTGTGTAGCGCTCTCAAATGCACGAAACGATCACGCAAGTATTCTTTTGTGTATTATGTTGCGTTATAAGAGCGTAAGAATTTTGTTGTTGCGTCTTACGTCACATTTAAGAAAATTTCTTGTGTTTGTGTTTGTGTTTGTGTTTATGTTTAATTAAACATAAAAAACGTGCAAAACGTTAATTTTTTTGCACGTTTAACTTGTTACTAACAGTGCACAACATAATCAAATAATAAGAGAAAAACTCTGCAAATTACAAAAAATTTATCCCATGAAACTTACGAATTTGTAAAAATAAAAAGGACTAATGAAAGAAGTTGCATACATCCTTAAAATTGACTAAGAGAAATTTGTTATATGATGAGATTCGATACAAATCTCTTCATAAAATTCACGTCCTACCTCACTTTATATCCCACAGAATCTATAAGTATAAATTTTCGTAAAGTCGGTCACTTTTGCAAGAACAATTGGTTGTGATTGGATTTGGATCATAAAATGATACTTTTATGTTGTATTCAATCAAGAAGAGAGAATAGATTCTCCTATGTACATGTGAATGCAAAAGTCATTCTTAGTCATCTCCATCTGCAGAAGCATTTAAGTCTCTACAGAATATTCATATTTCTACTATGCACTCAAAATTATTCCAGACTCGTACAATTCTAAGACACAATAAACGTAACGTAAGTGACCACTTGCGTTTACGTTGCGTTGTGAAAATTGTGCAAAACCCAGTTGTATCAAACAATTTCTTCATATTTGCACAATTATTATATAATTGCTTAAATGCAATTGTATTCTTGGCTTGGCTTTTCTTCATATTTCTCAACTCATCTATTTATTTTAATTATTATATAATTGTTTGAGATTAATTGAATTGTTAGATTGTAATTGTTTACGCCTCCGCAAATTAGAATAACATTAAGCCTAATCGGTTAATTGATTGAATTGATATAATTGTTGTGACTTAGGAATGTCGAGATTTCATGTTTATGTTCAAGATGACGAAAATTAAAAACTTTTGCCTCTATTTAACTCAATACACAAAGGATGTTATTTCTATGACAATTGCAAGCAATATTACACTATGACATTTCATCGAACACCTCTTGTGCATCACCAAAAACAAAAAAATAGACCATTTATTTCTTGCACAAGAGTGGATAGAAGTTATACCCAAAAGAGATCGTCAAATCTCTTAGTAGAAAGGAGTCGATTTCTCTTTTAGGTCTTTTGGAAAACCTTCGTCTCCCTTCTTCGACTGTGGAAGCACAATTTTCTCTTAGTTTACCTGGAACCTAAAAGACCCTTAAATAGAAGGATGTAGAGGTTAGAGCTTAGATCCAACCACCAAGATCTTCAATCTTCAATGAACAAGCTATTTCATTTGGTGGATAAACCTTGCAACAGAAGAAGAGAAGGGTTTATTTCTTCACAAGAGAAGAAGGGATGCATAGTATCACTATTTACGGTTACTATAGGGGCGACTACTGTGGCAAGAGAGAGAGAAAAAAGTTCCACACAAATTTTCTCAAGCATCTCCTTTATATAGTCAAGCCCTAAGGCACCTTTTGTGTTAATTATTTACACAAATATCATTAACTATTTCTTGTAATTTCTCTGATTATATTTTGCAAGGAATTAATTTATGACTAAATAATATGATAATATTATTTAATATGTGTTAATTATTATTCTTATAATTCTCTCAAATATTATACAAAACAATACGCACATATATTCTCATAAATTTAGTTATGATCTAAGCATGTCATTTTGCATGACATATGATTTGAACATTTTATCACATGTATTTTATCTCATACATCATGAGACATCATACAAAATATAAAATACTTGTTATTTCTATTCAGTTGGTGTACCCTTACAGATGATCTACGTCATCTTGAGATATAATATAAAGTACATATTATGGACTACAATATGTTCTATCACTACATTATAGTCTTCCAAACGATATAGTCGTTACATGATTGATCCACTTGATATGCGTCTACCCTGTCTCATGATATTTTAAATAATATGTAAAATATGATCATGTCATTTTTGCATTATATTTTTTTCTTGATATCTCAAGTGAATTATAAGTATAACTACATCAGTTATATTGCATGCAATATAATTTCACTTTACCAATGGGCCCAGTAATATCATAACTCAAATAATTAAGGGACAAAAATAATATTGATATATAAATTAATTTCTCACACATAAGTTATACATAACTAATTGTAGAACCTAGGGGCCTAGGTATTTAATTAATTTCTATCGGTTCACCCAAAAAGGGACCTAAATTGCAAATTTTACAAGCTATGGCAATCAATTCAATTTATGCAATTCAACAAGCAATACAATCAATTCTCCAATCAAGCAATTCAATCACAACTCAATTCAATTCACAAGCAAGTCAAGCAATTTAAACTAATTGAATTGAGATAAATGTAAATAGAGAAAAGGGAAAGAAATGCTCAATCGTGTGTTGACGGAGTTCGACTTGCACGAGTGCTCACCGGGTCCCCGACGCCCCCGCTTCTTGCGGTAACAAGCTGTCCGCTCCACTAAACAAAAACTCGCTTGCTTAGCGTACAACTTCAGAATTGGGGCTCTCTTACACACACCGGTGGACCCGCCAACCCTAACCCAACGCCGAACTCTATCTCGCTTACACACACCGGTGGAGAATCGAGCCGACTTCCTTGAACTCACTTACACACTCCGGTGGAGCTCAAGGCAACACACACACTCACAATTTGACAATTTCTAAATTGAAGATTTAACAAGACAATCACTCAAACAACTAAACTCTCTATAATCCCTAGATTAGATTTAGCTAATTAAACTTGGGATAAAGAGCAAGGATTTGGCTATTTAGAACTAAGCACAATAATGGCAGAATAGGTTTTGATTTGATAGAACAACAATTTCAATTGTTGATGGAGAAGGATATATATAGGGTACAATGCTGGCCAAAAGCACCTCTGCGCCAGATAGCGTTATAACGCTATCTTCTATAGAAAAGATAGCGTTATAACGCTATCTTGAATATGGACAAAAATTATGACCGTTGGTACCAATTTTCTGGTGGCGTTATAACGCTATCTAGTGCCAGGACAAAAAATTTGACCGTTGGGATTTGTCTGGCGTTATAACGCCAAAGTTAGCGTTATAACGCTATAACAAATTCCTACATAAATTTTAGTACTTAGCCAGTTTTTGGCACCTTAACTTACCTTGGCGTTATAACGCTAAATATAGCATTATAACGCTAACCTCTCTGGAAGTTTGGGTGAATGATTTTGCAACTAATCCAAATGATGTTTTTGATCAAATAAAGTTTATATTCCTAAACTTAAAATATATCTAAGACATATTCTTGATGTTTTGGAATTTTATTGATTCAATTTCTATTTTAAAATCTAGTTTGAACATTTCAGCAATTTAGCGTTATAACGCCAAATATAGCATTATAATGCTATCTCAGTTCGATGTAAGGTTTGGCCAGAAGTTACCATTTTGGACATCTAGCGTTATAACGCCAAGTTTAGCGTTATAACGCCAAGTTTAGCGTTATAACGCTATACCCTTTTTGTTTTGGATTTCCTTGCTCTTTTGTACCCAAATTTAAATAAACTAAAACCTAAATACCCTAAGCATGTCTTCATTTTGATCTTGATCTTCATGCTTGAGTGTCTTCATCTTCAAACGACCATAACTTTTGACTCGTAACTCTGATTTCAGCGTTCTTCGTGGCGTTGGAAAGCTCACGACGAAATCTACAATTTGTACGGGCTAGCCCGTACATGATCACTTTTATGCCCATCTGAGATTGTTTGAAGCTTCAAAACTCCTCTTGAAAATTACCTACACAATATCTCAAAAGACAAAGCTTTGTAAAATTCAACATCGTTTTGCAAATCAACAAATATAAGAGCTTGTTTGAGCCAACACTAACTACTATATCATTCCAATCATTCGAATGGACTTTAGATAGTAATCACATTATATACTTCTCATGTGAAAAAATCTATATGTCTCATATATAAGATTCGGTGACACATTGGAAACATAAATGACACAAAACACAATCCGTATAATGTTTTATTTGGTTAGGTCATGTTCAGTATATAAAAGACCACAATTTTGTATAATCATGTCATTGAATGATAATCACTTATCAATATTTATAGAACTACAATGTACTTTCAATTGACATGACAATCTTCATGGTAAATAATGTTCTCTTTAATTACCACGATTGTAAACATATTTAGTATTATATGTTTTTCATCTAAAGAGCTCTATGGTTTAAGACCACGAACATCTTCTTGAACACTTCTTAAGATATAACATATTAATCACAAGGAACATAAATGCATAATAATATTTAAAATCATGAAAATCCATAAATTCATTATAAAAAATATAATTTTCAAAACACACATCCTTCAAGAAATTGTCGGTAGAAAATTGAATTGTGGTTAGAAAATTGAATTGTGCATTATTTGCAAAAAAGAACCCTAGAATTCTTAATTGAGCCATATTCACCCCTTCTAGGGTTCTACAAAGTGGTATCAGAGCGTGTTGAGTTTGTTAACTAAGGCGCACTTAGTTGCAAATAAAGACCCACAACATGATATTTCCAAGTCATATAGAAGAACCTCCAATATTCTGCCAAAATTGTTATACTTTTTCGTATTGGGTTGTCGATGAAAAGCTATTTAGAAATAATTGAAGTTTGGTATACGGTAAATAAGGGATGTGTACCAACCTATGAAGTAGGAACCACCATCTTGACAAAAATAAAAAAGAGAGATAATGACCATGCGGTAAATGTATTGTTGTACTCGATTGATGAGTCTGAGAATTCAAATGCTTTTGAAATGTGGACCACTCTCTTGAGACATTTCGATGAAGACTCAATATTAATAGGAACAAAATAGATAGATTTAGAATCTAATGTTGACATTTGTAGCATAAAAGAAGATGAAGGCTTGCATACATGTGAGAGCACAAGCACAAACGATGAGCTAGCCTGGAAGGTGCAAAGAGAGACAGTTTCTTCAAGACCGATGGAAAACGAATTAGTATTGCACGACAATGAACACATCAAAACCAAAAGGAAAAGCAATAGAGCAAAACAAAGAAATGGAATGCTCCACTTCCACTAGCCGAGCTAGTGAAATATATCTAACCTCCAATTTAAATTCTAGAGAAAATGAAACCTCTATATCACCAATAAACGGAATCAATAAAGCAATTGAGCGGTTAGTGAATGATCGTTGCCATAAGAATATTCATTACGATAAAATTGAAGGGTTAAAGTGTAAAAATTGGTGAACTTGATTCGAAATTAAAATATTACAAGTTAAAGCTACAAAAATTTAATAAATTAGAAAGAATTGTCAATCACAAATAAAAGAAAGGGTGCAAACTCTGAGAAAAAAAATCTTTAAAATCATTCAATACATTAAATAGTAGCATCAAAATGAAGTTGAATAACAAAATAGAGGGATAAAGACCTCATGATAAATCGAGTTTTGGATACAAGAAGCCCTAAAACAATTTAAAGTTCAAAAGATCTTGAAATCACAAATATAATGAAAAACAAACTCAAGAACTAAATGAAAAAATTGTGAAGACATGTGTTAAAATTTACAAGAAACGCTATCATGCATTTCAATATAGATACAACACTATAAATACTAAGGTAGGTCAATGAGTGTTTAAAAACCAACTCAAAGACACATTTAAGCCTAGCTGGTCTCAAAATGTCTATTTCAGAGGTTTCAATGGATGTAGCTATGAAAGTAAAAATCAATATCCTTTTGTAAAACCAATTCGAAGAAATGAGCATAATCAATTTATTTTTCAACATAATTTTAGAACAAGGCCTCAAAATTATCAACACAATCCTAAAAAAAATGTAAATCTTAACAAATAAATTGTGTCTACGAAACTCTTATATCTCAAATGAGTCAAACTCAAAAATTAAAGAAGGAATTTAAAACTTATTTTGCAAGGAAAGTGTAAAATACTCCTACATGTGTATTTTGTAACTATTGTTGCAAAACGGGACACATTTTATTAGAATGCAAATTTAGAAAGGAAGGCAGCAAACTAAATGTTGCTTGAGTCCCTAAAACTAAAAATAATTATCTTAACACTTGAATAAAGCTCCCAAAAATCAGATTCCATGTGTCTAGAGGGAGCTAATTTAATAAAATCTTAGTATTATAAATTGAAGGTGTACCTAAATTTAGTTTTTAAAATATGCTATTGAATAAAATATTTTTGTTAAAGTGATAGTAAAATTAGTATACAAACATAATCTAAAACATTCATTGGCTTTCACATAATTCTAAGATCATTATGAAATTGGTTCAAGATACGAACACACAATCGGGTCGAGAAATAAAATTTAAACCATATAGAAATGTAAGCTCCAAGATTGAGCGATAAATATTGTGTTTGTGAATTAGATGACAACTTAGAAGCATAACAATCATATTGGAGAAAAAAATATCCAAAAGATCGCTATAATCTCTTGCTTAAAAGCTTCAAAAATCAAATTCACAGATCCTAATTTTACCGTGATAGGGTTGTAACGGTATCATGAAACCCTTCAATAATTTGGAAAAACTAGCAAAATCTTGATCAAACAGTGCATAACGTTGTGTAACGCCACCCTAGCATTACAATGGTACCTCTCTGAGTTTGATTTTTTCAAATAAATCGAATTTTCCGGTCCACCCATTACTTAACGCTAACCGAGCGCATAACGTTATACCTGATACTAACTTCAAATTACCTAGCCATCTGTTATGTAACGCTTCACTAGCGTTATAACGTTATCCTACAAAAGAAGCAAAATCTTCAGAATTTTTGTATGAATTTTAGGTAGTGTTATAATGCTAAATATAGCGTTGTAATGCCAACTCACCAGACTATCGAAGAACTGCAAATTGCATAATGAAACCAGCCTAATGTTGCAGTGCTACTTCTAACGTTAGGTAACGCTACTGGGGCAAAATATACATCCCTCTCTGTCACGTCACCTCTTCACCTCTCACCTCTTCCAATTCGATTTTCTCTCCTATTATCTCCTCTATTCTGACATTTCTCTCCATAAAACCTCAAATACTCCCTCTCTATTCAAAATCTCTCAAATTTCTCTTGAAATTCAACTCTCCTATACCCTCTTTACATTTCCCCACTATCAAATCTCAGCAAAACCCTCCAATCGTCACTCTCCATCAAAACTCTAGGTCTTACAAATCCTAAGTCATTTCACCCATTTAATTCTCTCGTGGCATCTTTACTCAAAGCCATCAAGAAGAAGCGAGTCTGCCACCCGGATAAAGGCACTTTCTCACCAAAAAGGCGTCGGCAGAACGTATTATGCCAAAATGAACATAGAGATGGGAAACACCTATCTCTTTCGAGACGACGATTCGTTCGCAAACTACGACAAGACCAAGAAACGCCCTATCTCAACTTGTTACTACTACCTTCCACAAGATGATCTTTCAAGATGGGAAGAAGACAAGATCGAGAAATAAATCGACCATTAGCAATGGTGGTCCTTGATCGAGTGTCAAGAGCCATACAATGATATCCTTGTGCGAGCGTTCTATGCAAACATTAAGGTAACGAAATTCAGTGATCTCTCTTCTTACTTGGGTGGGGTTGATATACCAATCAATCTTGATAAAAATGCTCAATACCTCAATCTTGAAAACAAAGGAGAAGTTTATGTGTATAAGTCGTGGCCCCGTAAACCCTTAGAAAAACTTGAATCCTACCTTATATGGTTTCATGTTCAAGGTGAAAAGGACATATATGTTACCAAACTCCCTACGGTACGTAGAATCAGTTTTATCTTTCTAAATAACATGCTCACACCAAAGTCAATCTGAATGACCAATTAGAGTACTTCACCATTTTCTTTCTTCGAAACCTTGTTGCTCTTGATAATAAGAATTTCATCATACCTTATGTAATATTTTTCCATGTGAAAGGGAGTTACAAGGACAAAACAAAATCTCTACCATATGATCATCTCATTCAAAAGATAATTAATACAAATGTCATACCGGTAAAACATAACCTCAAAATGGTGAATCCAAGGAACTTTTGGGATGAAATGACTAGCAATGGATGGGTTTTTGACGATGAAAATGAGGTAACGGGGGAAAAGAGCTATAAAATTAATATGGCTAATAAGGTCAACGAGTGGATTAAATTGCCCAATGCGAAACTTAACCAATATGTTGACCCAAACGCACCTACTTCACCTATACCTCAAGGTGAATATTCCAACACTCAACCTATCGAATCTCTAAACCAAAGTGACCTTCAATCCATTCTTACCGCTTTGGAAAACATTCAAGTTCAAAATGATCGTATTGAGAAGCGGCAAGTTGAGATGGAGACTCGTGATAATGAGTTCTTTAGATGGTTTAGAGGTCATTATGATACTTTCTACAAGGACTATGTTGCTCTTAAGTCAAGGTGTATAGAGGAATTTGGTCTGAACCTTGGTGAAACATCCAAAGAAAAGAAGAAAAAGAAAAAGGTTCAAAGTGATGAAGATTAGGAGGAAAAAATAGTTGGTAGCGTTTCCAACGACAATACATATGATGACGATGGAAAGGCCTGTAGCGATTCTAAGGAGAATGATGATGACACCGTCATGATAGATGTGTAGCATGCATTAGTTGTTATTGGCCTTAGTTTACTTCGTATTTTAATTTCATGGTTGTTATGCTTTAGGTGTTATGATATCTTTGGGCCCCTTGATGCAGTGATAATTATTATGCATGCATTTGTGATTATGAGATGATCATAAATAATAATTATGCACTAAGGATAAAAAAATTAATTAATGGTCAAGGATGACACATTCCTATATTTGACATTAATTAATGGATATTACGTGACAAATGAATTAATACAAAAAATTAAAGGATCATAATTTGTCTGGGTTTTATCGGGTGATCATAATGCAATGCTAGATGCCAATTATGATTTATAAATTAATGTGTATTAATTTATTGTTGATCATGACATGAATCCTACTGGATCACTCTATTTGATAAGTTGAAGCATAGAACAATTAATTGATTATATGAGACATAAATAATTAAATTAAATTTGAATTAAATCAATTTGGATGAGACCTAAATTACGAATGATATGTACTTGGACTCGGAGTGACTCTAAGTCCATAAAATTTTAGCTATAAAATGAATGTCTATTTTTGGGAAAGTTTATTTTTAGATAAAAGTTTATTTTAGAAATAAAATAAATTATCTACTCTAAAAATAAATTATCTCTTGAACATGATTATTTTTGTCAATTGTTTTCAATTCATGTCCTTTAGCAGAAACAAATATAAAAATAACTTCTATTTTTTGCGCATGATATAATGGTCATAACCACCTATTTTTTTGCACCAACTACAATTTGAAGAAGAAAAGTATGTGTTTTGACTTAGTTTGTTCTAAAGTTAATTTAAGTAATGTATTTAGATATTCTTGATGGATAGATTATGGTATAATATCTAACATCAGCATATCTATGCAGGGATGCATAAACCTTCGCAAGTCAAGTGAGGCTGAGCGCTACATTTATATAGGAGACAAGAGGAATGTTGCAGTCAAAGTAATAGAAAATTTTAGATTATTATGTAGGACTGATATTTATTTATATTTTGATGCATTATTGGTTCCATTATTTAGAAGAAACCTAATTTTTATTTCTTATTTGGACAAAAAATGTTATGTATGTTCATTTAGTAATGAAAAATTATGTTTGCTTCAAAATTCAAAACAAAATGTTTTTTTTTTGTCTTCTTATGATAATCTTTAATAGTTTGGATCCGTTACTTCTTTGAAACTAGACAAATGCATGCAAAGTACAAGGTGAATTATACTTTGCAAAGTATTATAGCCTAACTCAAGAAATATTTTTAGAGTAGGATTAGAATTCTTTGCAAAATGCGCTTTGTGATTTTGAACAGCTAGATTTTGAATTATTTACAATAAAAATAATTTAGACAAAATCCAATAGTCTACACGCTTTGAAAAGCATTCTAGCACTACTCTTTTTTATATATAGAAAATAAAGTTCTTATGTTAGTTCAGACATTCATTACTTAATATTTTTTTTTAGAAATTTGAATCTGTTTAGAGAGACGAGACCTATCAGCATATGTGTTAGATCTATAGTTTATATTTCTTGTATTATTAGTTTTTCAATATTAGCTTTTATTTATTATTACGAATATCCATGTTAGCGTTATGTTTGGAAATTTGGATTCTTCACTGATAATCCCCCAAATAATTGAAAATTGAAAATTAATAATTAATAATACAATAAAATCGCAAGAAAATGCCAATCATGCGGTTCATGCCAACATATATTTAAGTTGTTAGTTAAGATTAGAAATCAAAAGATAAATATGCCTCGCCACAACATCATGGTCTCATGAGACCCCAAATAACAAATCTTTTACCTTTTGGCTTTGGCATAAAAAAATCTCACTGATTGTCATCGCTATACATGCAAGAAATAAATATAATTTGAAATATAGATTTCTCTTTTTTTGCTGACAATATAAGAGAGTAGCAACTTCTTAATTCAAGAATTTAGTAGTAAAGTCATATAATATTTAAGATTCCGGTGTATGAAAATGATAAACAAATATTGCCCGAGAAACGTTCAACCATTAAAAAAAACAGATATTATTTTGACGGATTTCATATCTCATTAACTATTACGAAAGATCTCAAAGGCGTAGAAGCGACATGCGTATCTTTTAATGAGATACGAAGAAGTAAAATGGTTCTAAAATCTGGAATCGTATGTGCTGCTCTTATTGAGCAAGAGTAGAATTTTGTTCTTCTGATTTGAATCGTTAAAATTTCAAATATAAAATTTATGAAATATATAATTTTCTGATTGTCATCTGCAGACGATTTGATTCAAATTGAACGATCAAGATCTAAAAAAACATATTTTTATCAAAAAGAGCAGCAGATACGGATCCTAAAATCTAAATTAGCATGATTCAAAATAAATTATTTTTTGAATATTGAAACTAAAAATATTCCCATAGTCAAACCGAACAGCTCTTTGTAGCTTATTAGTCGACCATCCTCCCAACAGCTACCAATTGAGTAGCATTTCACGGTGCAATTTTCCTTTCATGATGCATTGAATCGTCGGTGGGTCCCACCACCACCAAAGCCCGTTTAAAAACGAGAAAAACGGGGTACACCGTACACCGGAGATTTGATTATGATTTGCCTCTGACTTTATTTAATTGGAGTTTTCTGTTGCAGAAAATTCTGAGGTGGATAATTTTGAGTTTGCACCTTCTTTTTCACAAATTTTTATAAAGAGCTGAAATATAAGTTGGACTAAAAGTAATGAATCAGGACTTATAAAAAATCCATAAATGATGAGGTCGCTATTATTATTAATAAGGTCCCTAATTTTCTTCATTAATTTATTATTCTGTATTTTTTTAGATCACTGTAGATTAGAAATCATCCTCTAAAAATAAAAAATTTAATATTCCATAAAATTTTGATATAACAAAATTATCGAGCATTTATTATACTAACATTCTGACAATATTTGAAATATTTAATAATAATTATACAAATACAATAAAAATAAATAAATGTAAAAAAGTTCATAAATTCAGACGCAAACACAATTCAATAGTTCACGACAACTTACAATCTGAATAAGCGCTTCAAAATCAACGAAATTGAAACTATCAATACTCAATTAGACCGTTAGTCACAACTTCGACTCTCAGTTTCAAACTCGCTTAGTCACCGTCTCTCAATTAGCACATATCATTCTCAGAATATATGGAGTCTTTAATAACATGATTAATATATTTCGGAATGTTAACTTTGAGGAACGTTTCCGCTCTTTTAATTCAGCTCTCAATTTGTCTAATATGATAATTTTATATATTTTTTAATAATAAAAGGTTCTTTCGAGGTTGGTAGGAGCAGCAGTTGTCCTTACCTTTTGCTTTGGTTGGTATCCGAATGGGAGCTGGATATCTCCATTTGGTAGAAAAGAGATGGAAGCTTGAAGCGTATCTCCGAAATAAACAAATAGATATGACTTATGAGAAATGAAATATGCAATTTGATGAATAATAATAACTAATAAGGGAAGGTGAATGGGATTATGGGAGAGGGAGGCAAATCTAGAGGAGGATCACATCATCACATGGGAATGGCCCCCATGGGAAAGACCACATGATTTCTTTTTCAGTTTTCTCTCAACCCAAGCTACAACAGGTGACGTCAGCGTATCTCCCTGTGGCCCCCACCCACCACACCACCCTTGCTTCTGAATCCGTTTCAACTTCCAATCCATGATTCATCCACCGCTTACCTCTTCTCTTTCTTCTCTCCTCCCCAATTTCTCATGACTCACCTCCCCAAATTATACCACGCCACATGCTCATGCGAGTTGCGACATGCGCTCCCTCGCTGTTGTGTTTGTTGTTTCTATTTCTTCAGTTATTCCTGCGGGACAGCATATCTAAATTAAACAATAAGAAACAAACGAATTAACTCATTAAGTAGCAATAAGTAGAATTGATGATTAATTAATGTACGAGGGGAGGAATAACTAATAAGTAAAAAAGAGAGAGCGTGAGAGGGGGTTTAAAAACGAATCTGACCATTCATTCATAGTTACTGTAGCAACTTGAGTATTACAGAGATGCGAATTCTTTAAAAACAGGGCTCGCTTGTGGTGTGTCCCACTCCCATTGCCAGACTAAACAAATGGAGTAAGAGACACAGAGAGAGGCAGCAAGCACACAGATCTAACACTTTGCTGTGCGTAAAGTAAAGATTTGGTTTGATATTCGGTCGGATCTTACTTTCCTTGATGCATGATGCTGTGTGCTTGCGCTTGCTATAGGCACCACCTCCTCCTCTTCCCTTCCTCATTTCTTTATAACCCTTCCCCATAGAAATACCAAATCATCAAATCGACCCCCCTTTCTCTCCGAGTTCCTCTCCTCCCCATTCGAGAAATATATAAACCTCTTCAAAAAGGGGAAAGAAATTCGATCACACGAGCGAACACGAGAGATATGGCAGTGGATACAGAGGCGCAATTCCATGTCTTAGCTGTTGATGATAGCTTGTTTGATAGAAAGCTTATCGAGAGGCTGCTTAAAACCTCTTCTTACCAAGGTACTCCCTCAATTTCCTTCATTGTTCCCCCCAAATGGAATGGAGATTTCAAATGAAATGAAATCTTCAATTGCAACCTCTCAAGTACTAGTTCTTCCCAATTACCCAGAGAATACATTAGAGGGTTGGCCATAGTATTTGTGCTCCTCAATTCCCCAGAGAATGTAACTTTTTATTGTATATTGGTAACGATTTTGATGGTAGGGTGGAATTCAAATATTCAATTTTAATTTCTTCCCTGTACTGTTACTGTACAAGTTGTTCAATTGCCAAGCCTGTGGTCCCCCAGTATTACCCAAAAAATGCAATTGTTATCACATTAGGAACTAAAATGGTTGAATCGAAAGAAAATCAGCAATTCAATTGATTTCTTGACTTAAAGATTTCAGTATTGGTTAATTTTGGTCAGTGTTGTTTCTCTTTAGTTACTATAGCAGAATCTGGTATTAAGGCTCTGGAACTGCTGGGACTGAGAGATGAACAGAGTATGTCATCCTCGTCTTCTTCATCATCCTCTCCTTCTTGTCTCTCTACAAATCAACAGGTTATTTGAATGGATCTCCATTTGTTCATATTTGAGTTTATGAATTTGTGTATTCTTCTGCTAATTTGGGGAATACTCCTGTATTTTTTGGGGGGTTTGTTTTGGCAGGAAATCGAGGTGAATTTGATAATTACTGACTACTGCATGCCCGAAATGACAGGATATGATCTATTAAGAAGAGTAAAGGTGAACCATTTTGAATGTTAATTGAAAAATATGATCCGTTATGTTTTAACTGTTTTTATGAATTATTGAACAGTTCTTTCATTTTTAATTATCTTTGACAGTTTTAGCCATAGATAGTCAATTCGCATTGTTCTCATTTTCTTTGGTGTGATAATAGTGATTAAAATGAGCACTAAAAAATTTGCTTAAGCAGATGTTATGTGAATAAAAGTTCAACTCATGAATATTCAATTAAGTTAATGATACTACTCTTGTACATGTCATACATAGGATAGGAGTGCATGTCATTTAACAATACCAGTACTGAAAATTATACCTGTATCTTACTTTCATGACACATTGCATATATATACCCTTTTATTTACTGATTAATTGAATTGGTGTAGGCATCATCATCTCTCAAGGATATACCAGTTGTGATAATGTCTTCAGAGAACGTCCCTTCTCGGATTGACAGGTTAGGATAGCTTTTCCAGTCCCTTCCCTTTGCTTAATACATTCTGAAACTACATTTAGGGACTTGATTTTTTTTTCTCGGAGAAAGTCTGCACGTAAGCATGTTGAATCCGAGTCCTTAGTTTTCAATTTGTTCTTAACATGATTTCAGCGTATTCATTATTGAAGGAGATGATAGAGACAATTTGACCTAATATAAATATTAGTTGGAATTTTGAGTTTTTTAATTCTCATGGGAAAAAAAAAGGGTTTCTATTTATACTATACCAAATACCTAATGTTTTAAATTTTTCATACAAAATCTAAATAGAATGGTGGTGCACTTAGAGTTCTCAAAACCGTGTCTGCGTGTCTGAAAACGGCACGGAACGGCACGGCACGATAATGACACGGCACGGTACTGTTCACGTGCCGTGTCTTAAGCGTGTCGTGCCTTGGTTTCCTACTGTAGGGCACGGCACGGCACGGAACGTTTATGAGGAGAGGCACGGCACGGCACGACACGACACGGCACGGAACGACACGAGAACACGTCTAGACACGGTACATTTAGACACGGCACGACACAGATAGACACGAATAGACACGGATAGACACAGAAGTTCAAATTATTTTGAAATCTTTTGCATTTATTAATTATTCAATTTTAAACTTTACAAATTTTAAAAAATAAACGTTTAGACACGAGTCACGACATAGTTAAGACACGACATGTTTAGACACGACCCGTTTAGACACGATGCGTTTAGAGGCGGCACGTTTAGAGGCGGCACGTTTAGACACGACCCGTTTAGACACGACACGTTTAGACACGACACGTTAATACACGACACGGTTAGGCACGGAACGGTTAAGACACGACACGTTTAGACACGGCGTGCCTAAACGTGCCGTGTCTTAACCGTTCCGTTCCGATCCCTTCCAATTTTTGGCACGGCACGGAACGGCACGGTAAAAATAATAAAATATTAATCGTGTCGTGTCGTTTCGTGCCGTGCCAAGTCGTGTTTGGAACAAAACGGCACGAATTTAAAACACTAGTGCACTGAGCACATATAAATAGACTTTAAGAGCAAAACCAGAAACCCATCTCTTTTAGCGTGTTTTTCTTATTGCATCCTTAAAAAATGTATCCGTCCATAATTTTAATAAAAAATCCCCTAGGTTACTATTGTTAAAAACTACAGGCAATCAGGGGCAGAGAGAAGCTTTACAGAAAGTCAGAAATACAAGTTGGTCCCCAATGATGCAATGAATAAAGACTGGGGTGGAATTAAATTCCGGTAAAAGATTATTAGACAAAAGTAGTGGGAATTTTCATGTCCCAAACTTCTAGATATTATAATTAATTTTGGCTGATGAATTATCGGTTCTACATTAAATGCAAGAGATTCCATTTCTTTTCTTTTCTAGATTTTGCATATCTTGCTCAAAATCCCCTTTGAAAGGGATGCCTCATCAATAAAAGGTTCTCTCAATCCTTGAATAAGGATAATTTTTATTAAGAGCTCTTATATGGCCCGAATTAAATATAATAGACCTCTAAAATTTTTCAATTTGCCGAGGGAGCTATTGTTAATAGTGTTTCTGAATTCTCTTCATTATTTTATTATTTTCGTCAAAAAAATTTCTGAACCGAGTGTAGGGAAAAATTCATTCTCAATTAGAAGCACAAGTAATAGTTGCGTCTCTAAATATGAAGAATTGTCGGACTCAAGTCGTTAAGTTACACAGACAATTAATGCAAAGACAAAAAAATGAAGGAGAATAAAGAATTTACTAGGTGCACAATTATCACTTGGGTCTCTAATTTATGATGGTCTCTACCCTACATTAATTCCAAACAAGAGAAAAACAGACGAAAATAATAAAAATGATGAAGAGAATTTAGGGGTTATTAACAATAACGTCGTCGATCATTTGTAAAATTTGCTAGGAATTTTGGACCATTATATTTAATTCGGTCAATATTTTTACTCTTTATAAAAAAATCCCTTAAATAATGGTTCATCTTTGTCCAGTTGTATTTACTGGACGCTTCCATTTTGGCATCTTGTTCTCTTGCATTTTCTCAATTTTTTGTATATAGATATCAATTTTATATTAAATTTTTTCGTAGGAACTGTATACATGTGTATGCAAGTACACATTCAGAGATGTCATAGTTTTTAAGGATTTTTATGTAAACTTGAAGAGGTGTACTTGGGCTTTTAATAACGGGATGGGTCGGGTATCCGTCCGGATCCACGGGTACGACGGAGCGGGTATGCACGGGTCCGAATTCAAAACTTCCAATCCAACCCATGATAAATCCAGGCGGGTTGGATCCATCCAACTTTTTGAATTTTTTTCGAATTTTTTCGAATTTTTGAATTTAAAACTGCACATTATTTTAATATATATATATATATTTCGATTTTTTTCTGGATTTTCTAAATTTTTTTGAATTTTTGCACGGATCCACGGGTCGGATCCACGGATCGGGCACGGGCGAGTCTTGGGACGGGTCGGGCACGGGTCTACACGGGCGCGGGTTTAGACGGGTTTGAAGGATTTGGGGCCAATCCGATCCGTGATAGATCTGTGGATTCGGGATTCGAAATCTGCGGATCCGGGCGGATAGACCAGCCCGGATTTTTTTTTAAAGTCTAGGTGTACTTTGCAAAGCACGTGCTTTGTGATTTTGAACTATTGGATACAATAACAACAATACAGCCTTTACTCCCAAATATATTGAAGTATGCTAGAAAAGAAACACAATTTGAAATTAAAAGTCAATATAAGTAATAATAATATAATAAATAGTAAAATAATAACAAATATAGAAGTATAGTAATGATAATAATAATACACTATTCTACATATTATAAGTTTAGACTAGTGTCGTACATCGTTAATTCTGGATTAAAATCGTATAATTATACTACTTTTAAATTTTAGTCGGTCATGATTCTTGTACGTGGATCGTTGACTTTCATGTACTCTTACATTTCATACCTTTTAAGTTTTTTTAGCAGCTTCAGTCCATACTAATTTTGATCGACTTCTACCTTTTCTCTTGTCAAAATTATTTTATTACAAAAATATCCAAAATTCAATGAGTCAAAATCACAAAGTGTTTGTTATGCAAAGTACAATAGCATTGCTCAAACTTGAATATTATTTGGTATTTTATATATTATTTTGATAAAAGTAATTCACCAGAGTAAACAAAATTATTTTCATTGCATATTAAAAATGATATTTCCTTCATCCACTTTTTCTTTTTCTTTTCAAGTTAAATGATAAAAGTTCCATCCAAATTGTGGTCCTCACTAGCACTTAACAAAATCTTATAAAACAACAAAAACAAGACTTCAATTTCTGAGCAGTCAAATTCAGGAAAGGAACCTTGAACAGTTTTGTCAAAAGTTGTAAGATCTTTGCCTTGTTTCTTGTTAGATTCTTCCTGTGTCCTTGACAATGATTTGCTATGCTGTGATGACACCACTATACTATATTGAAAGTTGGAGAAATACTCCTACCAACCTCTTTATTCTTGCCTTTTTTTCTCCTATGTTGTGTTTGGAAATTTTGATGGGGCTCTTTAAATGTATATTATCTATATCTTAATAACTGGAGAGCCGCATATTTACGTATCAGATTTTTCTGGTCACTTTTCCTTATTTTGGTCAGAGGGCCTACTATCTTAACGTATCTTGTTGATTATTCTGATATGGCTGGTTGTTCAATTCATAACAAATAAATAAGATGAAATAGATGAAACTTCTACTCTCGGTTTTCACAATATCTGTTAATTGTTCTTCTGTTTGGTATTGTCTCAGGTGTCTGGAAGGAGGAGCAGAGGAATTCTTTCTCAAGCCAGTAAAGCTGTCTGACATGCACAAACTAAGGTCCCACCTGCTGAAAGGAAAATCCCAATTGCGGGGAAATGAAATCCCGGAAAATCAGGATAACCAGAAACAGAACAAGGAGAATGGTGAAATCAGTAATAAAAGAAAGTCGAGAGAAATAGAGGAGGGGCATTCTTCACCTGAGAGAAAGAGACGAAGGTTTCCAAGTAATAGTTTGGTTGTGAAAAGCTAAAGTATTTGTTCATCTCTTCTTCTCTTTTTCTTTTTTGTTGAGGGCCTTTCTGCATTTCTTTTTGTAGCTTTTTGTTCAGGAGCCTAAGGTCAGGCCTACTGTCTAGATAGACAAATATGATCCTATCCATAATCTTAAATATCTTTTCAAAATTACAAATATCAATTGATTTACAGGTTTACTAAGAATTTCCCAGGTTTCGTCATTTGTAATTGTACCTGGGCATTCGGAATTAATTGTATTTACAGCTAATAAGGGATAAGGACATACAGCCCCAGACAGTTTTTTTTTCCTTTTTATTGACGTTGTGCTG